>VDFB02352962.1:0-32386 GCA_007258455.2 Sequoia sempervirens
GGGGCATAGAAGACATCATATATTTGTCTTTCATCACCATGCTTGGTTTGTAGGCATACCATGCCTTTGCCCATGACTGGAACCATCTCATTGTTGCCCATTTTTATTTCAGACTTCACACTGCTATCAATGGAGGCAAACAAGTCTTTGTTACCACTCATGTGGTTGTTGTAGCCGTTGTCCAAGTACCAAACTTCAGTGCTGCTCTGTTCTGCAAGGTTACAAGCAATGAACACTTGTGACTGTCTTTCATTTCCAGCCACATTTGAGTCAACAACATGTGCATTCTGACTCCCTTGGTCACGTTTTTGCTTGCAATCACTTGCATAGTGACCATACCTTTGACAGTTGTAGCATTGCACATTTTTTTATCCTTTTTCTCATAAGAACTACTGTTCTTCTTTCCTCCTTGGGAGTTGGTCGCCCCCTCATGACTGCTTGCTCGGGCTGAGCTTTCATCACCATCATTTCCACGTCTAGAGTTTCCTCTACCACGTCTGGAACCTTTTCTACCTCTCCCCCTTCCTCTTGCATTCGACTGAGCATTGAAAGCTTGCTCTTGGGAGGAGGTTGTAGACCTATTTAGGCGCTGCTCATGGGTTTGCAGAGAACCCATTAGCTCATCAACTAACAAATTTGTGAGATCTTTTGCCTTTTCAATGGCAATCACCACCGGATCAAACTTTGTGGGGAGGCTTCTTAATATCTTCTCCACAATCTTCTGTTCTTCCAACGTTTCACCACTTATCCTCAGCTGGTTAATCAAAGTGGCTGCCCTTGTGTGAAAATCTATAATGGACTCACTGTCCTTCATCTGCATGGTCTCAAACTCTCTTCGTTGCAGCTGGAGTTTGACTGATCTAACTTTTTCAGATCCTTTGCAGGTGGTTTGAAGTGTTTCCCACGCTTCTTTTTCATAACTAGCTACTACTATTCGGGGAAAAATAGCCTCTGTCAAGGCTGCCTCAATTAGATTGAGGGCTTTTGCATCATTCTTCTGTGTCTCCTTTAACTGGTTCTTTTGAGCATTGTT
The DNA here is from genome assembly GCA_007258455.2 of Sequoia sempervirens. NCBI lineage: Eukaryota > Viridiplantae > Streptophyta > Pinopsida > Cupressales > Cupressaceae > Sequoia > Sequoia sempervirens. Next base: position 1,034 of record VDFB02352962.1, read on the forward strand.
CAAAGCTGTAAATGCAGTCGGGTCAATCACATCTGTGAACCCATTTACAACAAGTTCCCATAAATCATTTGCAATAAAAATGGTTTTCATTTTCTTTGCCCAAACATCATAATTTCTACCATCAAAAATAGGTGGCTGCTGCCAACTCCTATTGTCTCCTCCAGCCATTTTGCTAAAATGGGGGAAACTAAAACTACCCAGATAAGATCTAAGGCTTTCACAAATACCCAGAAACCAAGATTCTGTTTTTGCACGCCTAGGACAAAGCTATGGCTTTAAAAAAAAAAAAACTGACTGCTCAGTAAACCTATGGGCTCTGATACCATGTCAGAAAAACTCAAAAAACTTCTTGTGCCAGGCAAAGAATGAAAACATGGACATCAGAAGTGTATGGAAGGAAGGAGATAGACACAAATGGAGACATAAATATTTGCAACATTCTATTTCACTGAGAAAAAAGATTACAGTAATAAAAACTGTTTACATATAAAATATTCAGAGCTAAAGCTCTGTACACATAGCTGCTCCGTGTGGGATAGCTTCCGGCGCACGGGCGCAAGGCTTACTGACTTTCTTTTGCTGTAGCAAGATGCTCCTGAACTTCACTATTCAGTTGCTCCTGAACATTCCTTCTATTATCTGTTCTGCTGAACATTCCCTTCAGTTTTGTCTTCCAAAAAAAACTATAGTCTGTCTCTTGCACAGAATAATATGCAATTAATTCTTACTATTGGCTTTTCAGCTAATACACAAAAAACTGGCGCTCAATTTGAACTCACCTAACAAAATAAATTGCTACCAGAAAGTACTTACTGGATAGCAAGGAAGTCAAGCACGGCAGGGGGAAAGAGATCCAAATTGATTTCAAATGATAGTGCATTTAATGCACCTGTCGTTGGATGCTCAAGATTATAATTCCAACAGAAAGGTTGCTGGAAAATTATTGACCAAAGCGTCGGGCTTAGAGAAGCAGTTTCCCATTGCAGAGTATAACATTAAGAATGTATAACGTTGCCTCTACTCTCTCGGTCTTAAAACCAGGGGAGCAAATAAATGAAAAGCCGTCACGAAAACAACTTGTCGGCTAAAAAAAATTGTCCCCACGACTCTCCATTTTCGACCGGACAACTTGACCGAATGAAAGTACACGACATTTTGGTCGATTAAAGTTTATGATGTTGATATTCTTTTTATTACATTTATAAATGATAGGGATTGCGGTGTGCCCTATTTGACACTAGCTATTCATGATGATTTGATGATAATCATTCCTTTACATCTTATGTTAGTTCTATTGATCCCTATGGTAATACTTTATCTAGTCATATATTTCATCATTTATAATGTTTATTTATTAGTTTCTGATGTATTGTTATTGACATTTTATCATTTTAATGTTTATTACATAATAACATTATTATTCTTAGTGAAGAGTTGTTACGTAATTTTAATGATATTATTGAAACATCCTTACATATCGAGTTATGTTTTCTTGTTAATTATGAGTATTTTGATGATTATATCTTATTCATTAGTGAGTTTAAAGTTCATTTGAGTGGCATATAGTTGCATTGGTTTTATTCATCTTATTTATTCTATCATTCATGTATAGATTTGACGCATTTTTTTATTTCTCCTTTATAGATTGTTCTGATGTGCTTGAGGATAATGTGGACTAATTGAACCTTCCCACATTTTATCTTTAGATAAATGTCCACCCTATTTAACTACTATCCATATGGCCTAAATATATGTATTTATATCCTACCTTCCTTGCCAATCCATCTCATCTTAGGGATATATCAACTATAGATGCCAAAACTACTTCACAAAAGTATCATAGACTTGGGTGATAATATGAAGGTGTTGTCGCTGCTTGCACAAAACACCCTAATTTCCTTATGCAAACTAGGGGTACCCTTCTAGCTATCTTATTTCTAAATGCATGGTCATATTTCTTTCAATATTTATAAATTAGCAAGATAACATTTATTTTTCATAACATTCAAAATTTATCTCATGGCATTGTCATTTTCTTGAATTCTTTGATCGATACTCCCTAGTATTTCATATTTTTATACCTTACCTTCTTCATCCAATTGTATGCCTAATTTATCAACATCTTGAGTCTCTCCTTTTACAATTTGATTTCATTCTTAAATAATTGGATTTAATATTATTCTATGATTATATATGAATAGTTTAATTTAAGTCTACATGAGAGTCATGATAATGTTAGTATTGATGTTCAAATTCTATGGTATCCACATTTTAGATATATATTCTTATCTTTATGTCTCTCACCATGCACATCTAAACTTGAAATTTGTATAAAATCTTATTGTCTTAGCACCTCACATTTTGATTTAAGGTATTCCATGCTTATGATTAGACCTAAGATGCCAACAAAATCCCATCTACCATGGATTAAAGTCTAAATAAATTTAACTCTATACTAACCCCAAATATTTATATTCCTTATTGAATCACAAATAATGTGTCCATGAATGTCAAGTATGAAAATTTCTAAGCATGGATGGATTAGAATAGACTTGGTTTTCACATGCAAGGTAGTACAAATTCCAACTTTGAGTACTTGGAAAACCTCATGGTCCCTATAAATTAAGCTTGAGTGAGATGTTCATATTTGATCCTATTATTGGACCTTAAAAAATTCTAAAATCCAACTTACCCACATATTCATTTTTGCTTATTACATGGTTTAATTTTGATGGTATTTATAGTGTAGGAAAATACATACCCTTGCTTTTTCACACTTGTTTAGGCCCACCTTGCTTTATTTATCCCTATTTATGTCTTTATTGGTCCAATTTTGCATCCACAAACCTAATGAATTATATCTTTTTATGGCTAATCCTGATAATCAACAAAGGGGAAATGATAATTTAATGATTATGGTTGTGTCCCTGATTTTTGGGTCAGACTAAAATGCCACCTAGGGTGTTTTTGTCCCCCAAAGGTCTTGAGACCCTAATTTTGAGTGCACCTTAAATTGGCCCCTTTTTGGAGTCTATGCCTTGAGTTTCATTCCTCGGGACTAAGACACCACTAGGGCATGTTAGTCCCCCTTAAGGTATTTTTGAGATTTAATTTCAAATCTTGATGGGATTTAGTCTCCTTTAATTAATGATTTCATATGTCAGCTTGTTGTGGTGTGATTTTAGGATATTAAGCATAGATAATTATAAATGCAAGGTTCTTTCAATCATTTTATCCTAACAAACATTCAAGCATTCATTCCTAATGCAAATTTATGAGATCAAGAGAAATTCATCAAGCACTTGGAGCCATCATCAAGATTCAAGCATCATATCAAGGATATTGTGGCATTATGTTTGTCATTGTGCTAAAAATTGTGATGTAGGGCTTATGATTCAATCAAGTGTTTCATCCAAGATCAACATCATACAAGCAAGAGTCAAAAACCCAATCCATTGTAGCCATTTCAAGCATATTTGTGACACCATATTACAAGGGTTTGGTGAGTTGCAACATAGCATTTTGTTCATTCATAATTTCCCTCCATTTCATTTCATCCCAAGGTTTAATTGCCAACAAGGGGTTTGACCAAGGAAAACCCCCCATTTGCTAACAATCAACAAGTTTTTCCTCTTTCGCATGTTTTTGTTTGTAAATTTAGGTTGTGTAACAAAAAATTTTGGCACCCGAAATGCTTGTGACCCTTCTAGGGTTTTTCACCTAAAAGGGTAAATATTTGGGCCAAAATCCAATGTTGCATTCAAAGATGGATGTGATGTGGGTGCATGCAACATAGATTTTTGGCACCCTAATTCTTTCTACCACTTCTAGGGTATTTACCCTAAAAGGGGAAAGATGGGCCAAAATACACAATATTACACTCAAAGTTAATGTGATATTGAATGGAAAGTGGATGTAATATTCCTAGATGCAATGTTTGAATGCAAGAAACTAATAAAAGAAATGACTTATTAATGTAAAACCTAAGAAATGTAACTTGTTTGAAAACACATTGTGTAATGCAAAAACACCTAGAAATGAATGCAAAATTGAATGGAAATGGATGAGACTGAAAGTGTGCACCTGGAATATGGATGGAGATTGGAAATGGCTTCTGGAATACTGCTGATATTGATTTTCAGGCTTGGTGGGACTCATTTTCCATTCTGGGCGAATTAGTCCCAGCTCTGCAAAAGTGTTTTGGAACCTGTTTCAAACAAAAGGGTATCTAAAATGTAGAAAACCAAAAAATCAACTTGGAGTGGGATTCATTCACCACCCATGGATAATGAGTCAACTTTTGAATTTTTGAATATTCAAAGGCAGAATCTGGAGCTCTTAGTCTGCACTTTGATTCTCTACAGGTGTTCACTTTTGAAACTCTTATTTCTGAACTTGAAAGTGAGTTTTAGTTGATATTTTTACTTGTCCAATGAAGAGAAGACCTAATTTTTTTTTAACTTTGATTCTTAATGATTTCCAAGCTTCCAAGATGTCTAAATCTACAAACACACAAGAAGAGAAGAAGAAATGTTGGATGTTAGGGCATTGGGGTTTGCATTGGTCAAACCCCTATTGGGTAATTAAACCAAAATGATGAAAGAATGGAATGAAACATACGATAATGGAGTTGATTACCTTGATATTATGTTTGATCTTGAAAGTCTACAGCAAAACATGAAGAATTTACCCTTGAATGTCTAAAAACTAATCTTGAATGGCTTGTAGTGTTAAAACCCTAGCTTGGTTGAGAACATAAATGATGAATGAGTTGTAAGAATGGGTTGAGAGATGTAAGTTATGGTGTAGAATGTTGTATTTATAGGTAATTCTCCTAATTTCTTGTAAATTGGATCCCTAAGGCTGACATGTGAAAATAATAAACTTAAATTTCAGTTTTTCCTTCTCAAAGGTCAAAATTGAGCCAAATGGAACTCATTCGCCACCATGGTGAATGGGTCCCACTTGGATGAGACTGATTCACCATGGATGGTGAATGGGTCCCATAGGGGCCATTTTGACAACTAAGATGTCAGGAGATAAGGACATAAGGATTAAATTGCAACTTTGTCAGGTATTTGATCAATTTAAGCCTCAAGATGCACAATATGGGTTAATAGGGGCCTATTAGTGATGATGTGAATGTCAAATAGGGCTTGGGACACATAATTCAATGTGAAAGTGTGATTATATACACTTTACAACTCTAAAATATGGTCCACATATCCTAGGAAGTCACAAGAACCAATGTGAATGTGTAAGAAATATTACAACACTAGTTTAACATTAAGTTTAATTCACAAGCCTTCTAAATTGATGTGAAGATGTATTTAAATACATTTTATAATGTTGAATTAGGGATAAATAGGTTCATTATGTCTAGAAAAGCGTGAAAGTATCTTACAACACCTTTACAAGACATCAATAAATGCGTGTTATTCAATTTGCAAGGGTCCAAGACCTAGTGTGGATGCATAAAATGCATCACAACACCTTAATCAAGGCCTCATTAAGTCTAATTTATCATGAATTATTTTCATGTCAAGCAAGAGGTCCTTTCTTTCTATGGCACATTTATCCCCCACTCTAGTGAGAGGATGGACTTGCTTCAAACTCACACTAAAGTAGACATTCAAGAGAGATCCAAGTGTACAAATGTAGATGAAAAAGAACAACAAAGATCAAAGGAGGTTACGCAAGCCCCCAGGATCCAAGAAGAAAGAAATCACATAATGAAAAATGAGTGGTGATGTATGTCCCTACTTTAAAGTGATTGCGAACACTAGTACTATGAGCAATTGCTTTAAAGTAGAAGGAGAACATGAGAGATTATTCGAAAAGCCCTATGTCAATTCATATGTTTCTGGGAAGCTACGTCATGAAAAGGGGAGTATGTCACATGCGAACCAACTTAAGGTATGTCATTCACATCTCAACCTTGCTTTTATATGTTCATGAAAGATTCACGAATAGCCAAAGGAGACAACCACAAGTGACATATGAGGATAAGGATGCAAAACCCCTTGCCCCCACTGAGTACTAGACAAAGGTGAGCTGAAATGATTGATGAAATGTAGGTGAGAGTGAAAATTAGTATCAATTAGAGGAATTAGCTCCCCACACGGAGGGAAGTGTACCAAACTCTTGAAAATATTGGATTTTATGACTCAAAGCATACATTCATTAGTGGAGTGACCATGAACATGATGATAGGCATAGAATGAAGTCTTGTAAGAGCATTTGTTTCGAGTTCTAGGAGGGAGGGTGGTCAAGTGATCTTGGTGGAGTATCGACAAGATACCCTCTTGATTAGTGGTAGAAGGTGGTCTTGTGTTTTGTGACAAAGATATCCCTTGCTTAGTATTATTTTTCATATCTACACAAGATAGTTGAGATTGTGATATTTTGTTCTCTCCATTATAGGAGGGTATCAAATCTAGCGAACTCAAATCATGAACATTTTGCAAGATGACATTGACATTAAGTGAAGGTGTAGTTGTTTTTGTCATATTTGGTAAAGGATGATTTTCAAGACCACTAGTGTTGAGGAGTTTAGGATGGACGACTGTTAAGGATGATTGAGGAGTGTGTTGTGTGAGATTTTTGATGTTGAGTGAAGTTTTGTTGATCTTGATCAAAGGACAATAACCAAGACCATGAGTTGTTTTTTGTGTGTTAGGCTCTATAGGGTTGTGGATACCTTGCTCTCAAGTACCACATCCTTTTCCACTATAACCAAAGTGTTTCATGAGCTCATAACCTTTCCCATAAATATTTTTCATTGCTTTGGAATTGGGTGGTTGTTCATTATTGTGTTCATCGAAGGTTGTTGTGTATGTTGTATTTCCTTCCAAAGTAGAGGAGATAGATGGTTGAGAAGATTGTGCAAAATTTTGAGTTGTTGTGATGGTTGGTTTTTCTTGTTTCTCATATTTTTTTTGTGTGAGTATGTAATTTTCCATAAATGATGGTGTGAATTCTAAGGATCCCCAATCATTACCAAATAATTTAGACACCGATTCCTCATTGTTTTGTTCAATTTCAAGAGAATCTATATTGGATGTTGGAATCAATGTTTTTAGACTTGTAGCTCCTTTTTCAAGGTGCAAGCAACTTTCAAGCTCGAGGTCTATTTCAACTTGATAATTGTTATTTCTATAGACATATTTCATTATACGATGAAGGGTTGAAGGCACTACATTCATCTCATGAATCCATGTTCTGCCTAAAATAAGATTATATGAAAGATCATAAGGAATGACATGAATAAGAGTTTGCAAAGTAGCCACCCCAACTGTAATAGGAAAAGTAATTACACTGAGTGGTTGCTTTGTTGTATTATCAAATCCTCGAATAGATACAGAATCATGTATTATTTGTGACTTGTCAACACACAATTTATCAAGGAGATTTGTAGTACACACATTAAGGGCATAACTATTATCAATAAGAGTTCACTTTATCCCTATCCAATTGTATTGAGCAATGATCATGAAAGCTTCATTTTGGTTTTGCACTTCCAAAGGGGGGAGTTCGCTTTTGTCAAAAACAATGTCAATATTTATTCCTTGGATCATGGCTTCTATGTTAATGGGTTTCACATTAGAAGGGATGAGAACTTTTGCAAGGCTCATTGGATCATTTGTGATAGTGAGGGGAGGCTTGAATAAGGTCCCATAATGAGATTTTAGCAAGAGTATTATTTAGTTGTTCAACAATAATGTACTCCTTTCCACTAGGAAGACCTGGTAAGATAGGTCTAGGGAGGATAGGATTTGGAAAAGGTAAGGGTGTTGGGGTTGGTTTCTGCAGTTATAGATTATTTTGAGTGTTATATGTATGAGTAATAGTATTATAACTCAGTTGTTGTGATACATTATTCTTAGGTGGGTAAAGGACAAGTTCAGGTTTGTTTTGAGGTGAAGGTTTATGTGAAGGGGGGTAAAGGATGAGTTGAGGTTGAATAAGGTTAACATCCCTTAGCAAGTGAGAGTCTATATCATTATTGTGGTTCTTGTCTTGCATCATGATATCCTTCCTAGGAGGAGGGTTTTTAGAAGAACTGCAAACTGAATTTTCTTGACATTCTGTTGGGTGAAAATTATGTAATCAACTTTCGACAGATTACACAACTTGGACTTCAGCCATAGCTATGTGAGATGTGAATCTATCCTCTCGGAAAGGGGAGGCGCCCTTCTTACTACTAAGAGAAACAATAGTAAATCACACAAGTAATTACAAAATACACGAAATTCACGGAGTGGGGGGGTGTGTTACATTCATCCTTCTCTCTTTTTTCAGAGAAGATGTTTACAATGCTTCACGTGTTGGAAGTTTTGAATTCTTGATAACTTGAAACGAACAACTAGTAGTAATACCAATATCTCTATCTCGTCAAAGCGAAGCGTAGAGATACCACAAGTGATTAAATAACAAACAAATAAATTAAAAAGGGAAAGCTCACGAAGGCACAAAGTCGTTCCATAGCTTTATCAGTGTTGGATCTGTGTAGACATACTATTTGCTACGTTAGAAGCACAAAGTCTTCTTAGACGCGATAATTCTTTGAACATCATGAACGATTACAAGCACAAAGTCTTGTAGATCATCCAACAAAAGTATCCAATAGCACGAACAATTACAAGCACAAAGTCTTGTAGATCTTTCGACAAAAGTATCCAATAGTATGAATAATTACAAGCGCAAAGTCTTGTAGATTATTCAACAAGAACATGCAAGAGCATGAATGATTATAAGCACAAAGTCTTATAGATCATTCAACCAATGATAAAAGAAATACAATGCAATCTAAATAACGAATGTAACACAAAGTTTACAGCAACTACTTAGAGTCTTTTAGATTCCTCAAACTAATCACTACCAAATCAAATCAACTTACAAAAGTATCGAATCCAACGCAAAGTTTGGCTTGCAATCCTTTTCTTTATTGATTGAATCTCATTCACAAAGCATGAACGCAAAGTTTCACAAATTTGCTTACAAAAGGGCAGCACTTCGTTGCAAAAGGCTAAAAGATCCATTACAATGAAAATCCCTCACCTTATATAGAAAGAGGGATGAGCAAAATAAGGAAAAAGATTGAGAAAATCAGGGAGAGTTAGGTGAGCGATTTTAGGAAATCTCACCTAACTTTGACCAAAGTCAAAGTGCAATTTATTTTAAATATTACATCTTTGGACTTGGTGTAATTACAGACACAAAATGACATTCGAAAATGTCGAAATATTTACAAGATGCATAAAGGGATGCACCGGAAATGTCTAACACTGGAGAATAGGAGGCCGCTTCACGTCTCTTTGCATTGGGCGCGGAAGTCTTCAAATTTCCTCCTAGTCTCCTGCACGAACTTCTCATCTGGACCAACGGTGTAATCCACAATGGTGTGAATTCTCATGATCGATCTCATGGCAGATGAGTGAACCTTTTTGCACCTGTCAAGATGCGTCTTCAGGTTGTCCAATGTGAGCCTTGTATCACAAATGATGTTCAGCAAAGCTTCTGAGAAGTCTGAACTGTTAATCAAATTTGTGATGGCTTCCTTGAAGATCAGGGATATTTCTGTGGCCGGTAGGAAGATACGATTGTCCCCAAGAAGTTGACCAGGCAACTCTCTGATACTTTTGTCAAGAATGTTGCGATGCCCGTCAACATCTTCCTGTACTTGGTGAAGGTCTTCAATGAGAGATTGAACCACTTGAATCCTGTGTTTCAGTGATTCTCTTACCTCTACAAACTTTTCTTTGTCGGGAATTACCCCAACCTCCACCAATTTGCTGAGCTTTACCTATTTCATTTCTGACCATGACAAAAAGAATTTTTCCATGTCTCTGTGCTCCTGGGAAAGTACGCTCTTTTCTTTATCAAGCTCTGTGGTAAGCTTGGCCAACATTGTGGTTTTCTCATCCGCAGCCAAAATTATCTGAGATCCATGTTCGATGATCTTTTCAACAAAGTCATACAACACCCTGCCTTTGGAGGCGAATTTCTCAGCTTTCTTGACAGCTGGGTCTTCAATATTTACCACTGTCAGCGGTTGTGCATTACTTGGAGAACCGGAAAGTCTCTTTACAACAGTGGCATAATGCTCTACCCTCTATTTGTACGTATTCTTGAGATTGCTCAACTTTGTCCGGCCTTCACCTTACAGATATCCAAAGCTTGCACATATTTTGCACGCTACGTTAGTAACGCACCAAAGGCTGGACCTTTGTTCATGTAGTCCTCGTATTGACATCACCTTCTTGTTTCGGTGTTCCAATTCAGCATATGGCGAGACTTTATCAATTACGATCAAGTATACTTTTGCCTTCTTCTTCCCTTTGGCCTTTGGAAGAACTATCTCTTCATGGTCGAGCTCCTCTGGAGAGATCATTTGCTTTTTACGCTTCGACACTTGAGATATTAGCCAAGGAGGAAGAAAAGAAGTGTGAACTTCTGGATTTACTGTCAATTCAGTCGCCATTGCCACTTCTGAAGTTATTGTCACATCTGAACTTACCATTGGTATCGTGACAATTGGAGAAGTATTTGTCATCATTGCTCCTGTAGTTGACACATTGAGCTGATCACGCATTGATTCATTCATGAAATGATTGAATTCATTTTCAGAAGTGATATCATACGTTGGCGAAGACAAGCTAGGAATGGGCGGTGGAGGCGATAGTATATCAGCAGTTCACTTGTCCTTTGAAGAGAATTATCAGTACAGGTTGATGCTAAGGGATATGGGATATCTGGGTGGGAATGCTTATGGTAGGATAGAGTGAGGAACAGAAGGTGAAGGTTCTTGAATCTGGAGGGGTATGAGGAATGTTTGAAGTCACGGGCGATGATGTTATAGGAATTTCCTCAATTACATTCTTAGGAGAAGTAGTTATTTCTTCATCATGCCCGGGTTCCTGTTGATCACCCTTTTCTCTCTGATTACGGCTCTGCCAGTACAGCCCGGATGTTCCTTCTTGGAATTCGCCGGACTCTTGCCCCGCTGAAACCTCTTGACGCCGAATTATTACGAATCTTCATCTTGGTGGATTGGTGGCAAGTATCTTCTTCCATCCAGATCCTCACCTCCTCTGAATGAGCTTTTCCTTAGGCCCGAGATGGATGAGATTCCGGCTTCTCTGTCTCTTGGATAGCCTGGGTATCTTTCTTGCCAATAGTGAACTTGATCCTTGGACCTCTTCGTGAAGAAGTGGGAATGGCCGCTGATTTGTTTTTGTCGCGGAGTTCTTGCTGTTGGCGTGCTTCTGCCTCGGACTCTTCTCCTTCTGAGTCTGTCCTGAAACTTTTCATTGTATGACCATGTTTGTGTAACCATTCTTCTGTGTTGGCCAAAGTTGGTCTCAGCCTTTCCTCATGCCGTGACCTCTTTCCTGAACCCCAGCAACATCCCAGAACCCAGCGGCCTCCCCAGCAATGCCTTGCTCATCATAGGCGGCATTCCTTGATATCCTGGTTCTCCTCAAAGTCCTAAGGTAGATTAAGTGATGCCAAGATCTACGATTTGTGGAACTGTCAATCTGCAATAGTCCATTTTGCAAATGGCTTCTTCATCTCTGTAATCCGCCCAGATGTCTTCAAAACGGTACCTATGTTGGTGACCTTTTGCAACTTCTTTCTGACATCTCGGTAGTCAAAATCAAACCTATACCTGTAGGTTTTGATGGTCATGATCTGCATCTCAGCATAGACAGACTTAGCCTTTTGTGTAGTTTGGATAGTATATCGGCCGATGGTCAGTGGGAACTTGAATCCATGCTTGTGGTTGCTTCTTCGTTCTTTTTGCACTGACATCAATTGTCTGCATGTTTCCATGAGAACCCACTTATCCGAAGGATAACGTGGTAGCATGTAGGGACAACGATTGTAACAACCTGCCTCAGTAGTAATCGCGGGTGGAAGACCATCAGCACACTTACTGCCCTCAGCCTCATGGAGACCTCTTCTTTCCAACGGATAAGTTGAAGGTAAGGCACGAAAGCATGGTCAACCCATAAAATGATGAAAGCTCTCCTTTATGCTCCAGTACAGTAGAAATATGTGTACATGGCACCATCATTCAGTTCACCTTTGGCAGATAGACATAGGAATTATTCATCACAGTTGCTGCATGCGAGGTAAGAAGTCATGTCCGACTTCAATGTGGAGCATTGATTAACTGTTCGTGCATCTCATCACTGATTTGTTTACCCCAGTCAATATGCACCTTCTGGCTCCTTATGATCCTGATGTACTCATACATCCAATCGTGAAAGGTGGATGATTCCGGCAAACCCTTCACTCTATAGGAAGCGTGATCGCCCTCCTTGACATCTTCTTTGAAGTCACTTCTCAGGAGTCCTTTCGGCCATCTAGAAACAGATGATCTAGGCTTCTTGAGCCATTGAGTGTTTATCAACTGTCTAGCTTTATTGGGATCAGCATCAAAGATCTCATGTGCTTTTGATATAGAAATGTCAATATATTTGTCCATGTGAGGAACCTTGAAGACAATGTCAAAGAAATCGGGGTCGAGTCTCAGAATCTCGTGCCCGGAAGAGTCGATCACACTTCTGCTTTCTCGGATGTAATGAGACGCAACTTGAAGAACAAACTTTCCACTATTATCATGAGTTGTAGGAAACATCACCACCAGTAAAATTGCGTATACGATTGCTCTCATTAAATTAGGGAGGCTTTGTCTCTATCTAACTGCGAAGTCAACTGATCTTGTTGTCGCTTTGTATCCTTTGTTTCTTCCAACTTCGAGAAAAGCACCATAGTTGGCGGATGGGCATGATATTCATGCTTCATCTTGCTTTTGCTTTTGAAGAAGAAGGAGAGCGTGATCATCCAAAGAAACTTAGAACAGGCACTCTTGACAGTGATCTCGAGTGGGCGCGTCCGTATGGCAGAACCGACACGAATTGTTGGGAACATGGGAAGCATGGAAATGAGCACGAGGGTGGAAAAGCATGGAGCGGATGGAGAGGCACGCAAAACGATGCACGAATGCGGAAAAATGAGGCTCAAGAATGCACTAGTCAAAAATGAAGTTCATTTGGGAAGATCTGGGAAAAGCCTGAAAAAAGTGTAAGGGCGCTAAAATTCAGCGCCCTTACATTCTGAGAAAAACTGCTTTTGGTGTAAGGGCGCTAAATTTTGTATACACCCCGATGTTAAACGATTTTTGGATATCCTTGAAATGTCATGGCGCTTAATTTTAGTGCTTCTGCAATTTCATGATAATTTTTCAAATGCAAATTTAGAAGGGAAAGGCGAAAGCGCTTTGAGCTTTTGACATATGCAAATTTGTAGAAAGCTTTTGAAACTCATGTCTTTGGCGATGCATACGCATTCAAGGATTTCATCAAGAAATCTTTCCTTTTGTGAGATTGCAAAGTTTGCTTCAAAGCATATGAAAAGAACAACATGAAAAACGTGCTAAGAACAACATTGGAGAGATACGAGTTTGTGAGGAGAAACGGACAAAACATGGAACATAAAAATGGCGTTGTGTGAGGGAAGAAAGAAATGCGTAGAGATAGAAAATGTGAATGGAGAAGGGAAGAAAAAGCATCCAAAACAATGAAAGAAGATCCCATTGTGTAAGGAGAGGAAAAACACGAATGGAGAAGGGAAGAAAAAGCATCCAAAACAATGAAAGAAGATCCCATTGTGTAAGGAGAGGAAAAATGCGAATGGAGAAGGGAGGACGCGAATGAAGAAAATGAATGAACAAAATGCAAAAGAAGAACAACATGCGAAGGATAAAACGTAAATAATGAACATTAGATCATATATAGAAAATAAGGAAAAGACAATGCAAAAGACTTACCAGAACCAAGGCGCGAAAATTTGCTGAGAAAAGAATGGCAAAACTCCAAAAAACGTGATTTGCAGTTGAAGTGCAATTCGCCCAGCAAGAGGAAAAGGAGATAAAAAGAAATGAAAACAATAAAATGGAAAACTTAATTCACTTAAGTGAAAATGAAAATCAAGAACCTAACTCAAGTCGTGCAATAAATTTAGGCATGAAAAGTGGCACGATTGACGAAAAATGCAAAAACGTGAAGAAACGTGCTAGAGGCATGAAAAAAGTTTAAGTGTTGAAAGAAAATGTAATGGCGCTAAAATTCAGCACCCTTACATTTTTTGGAATTTCACTATATGCAGGGGTGCTAAATTTTAGCGCCCTTGCATTTCCAGACTTAGTCAAATTTTTGGAATTTCACTGCATGAGCGCACTTTTTCAGTGCCACTGCATTTTTCGCAATTTGCAAAGTACGAATAGTGAAACGTCGCGAAAGATCTCGTTTCGAAGGTCTTTGCGAGGCAAACAAGGGGGAACGTTCAAATTGACTATTCAAGACTTGGGAACGCATTTCGAGGTGGCATGAAAATTTCCTCGTTATGCGTACTTGAACTTCACGAATCCTAGGAAATGGACAAGTTTCGTAGGGGGGTTATCCGTGGAACGAGCGCTGCTAGATTCCGTGATAACACATTCTAAGATTGGTTCTTTGAAAAGGACTTCATCACGAGTAGGAGAATGTTCAATGGATGAATTTTCTTACCCAAGAAAGGTTTTGTTAAGTGAATAGGGACAATGAAGATTCTCATGACCATCATCAATTGTGTTTTCTAACAACAAAGTATCTTCTTCACAGCTAGGAGAAGGACAAATGTTGTTATCATGATTACCTATAGTTGTATTGTCTTGTTTAAGAAGAATTTTGTGAGGTGAAGGGGGACAAATAAGATTCTCATGATCTGAAAAAAATAGGTTTTCTAATATCAAAGTATCATCTTCACAACAAAGAGAAATACTAGGAGAAAAAGAAATTGTAATGTCATGATCATCTAAGGTTGTGTTATGTTGGTTGTGAATGTTTTGTCCACTAAGATAGGTAAAAGGAGAGAAATAACTAAGATTCTCAAAACTCTCATTAATTGATTCTTCTACTAAAATATATTCATCACCAAGAGGAGAGATATTATGAGAAGAACAAGTATGATCATTAGGAATGGCCGAAGTTGTAGTCTCTTTCACTAAAAAACTCCCATTGGGAGGGGATAGGGAATGTTTCTTAACATGTTTAAAGATGTAAGGTACTAGCATTGTTTGCATAAGAATGAAAAGCACATGTAACCATTTTGTGCATTGTTTCAGCAATATGAACAATGTATATGCAAAGATACAAAACATTCTTATCCAGTATATGCAAGATTTGAAGAATGCAAACAATGTACATGCAAGAATGAAAAACACTTTGATCAAACATATGCAAAATTTTATGAATAGAAATATTGTATATGCAAAATTGAAAAGTAATTTTATCAATGTTATGCAAAAATTGTAGAAATGGAAGCATTTCAAATGTAAGGATGTGTACAAATGAAGTGATTTGAAGAATGAGTAGTCTAAAATGATGTTTTTGAGCTAGATGCATAAAATAAACATTCAAGAAACTTTACAGAATTATACTATATGATACTAAGAGGCTTAGGGAGCACAAAAATGGGTTTTTGATGTTGTAACAGTCAATTGAAAAATTGGATAGGGACTAATTTTCCCAACATGGCGAATGAGTCCTAGTACTAGTTCTTTGCAAAATATTTAGAAATTTTGAAAAAAAAATTATGTGTTTAATGTTGTAAGATATAGACCTAAGATGGAGATGTAGAATTTAAAATTTTATTAAGGAAACTATATGCAAAAACACAAGCTAAATGACCCTTTTACTAATGCAAAAGTTTGAAACCCTAGATGGAAATTAACCAATGCAACTCAAATGCAAAGTCAATGCAAACTAGGACTAGGATGAAAATGGACTCCAAATCAGAAAATTTAAGATGATCAAAAAGCTGGTTCACCAAAATGTAACATAGATTTTTGTCACCCTAATTCTTTCTACCACTTCTAGGGTTTTTCACCTAAAAGGGGAAAGATGGGCCAAAATACACAATGTTACACTCAGAATTAATGTGATAATAAATGGAAAGTGGATGTAATATGCCTAGGTGAAATGTTTGAATGCAAGAAACTAATAAAAGAAATGAATTATTAATGTAAAACCTCAAAAATGTAACTTGTTTGAAAATGCATTATGTAATGCAAAAACACCTTGAAATGAATGAAAAACTGAATGGGAATGGATGAGACTTAAAGTGTGTGCCTAGAATATGGATGGAGACTGGAAATGGATTCTAGAATACTGCTAATGTTTTTTTTTAGGCTTGGTGGGACTCATTCGCCATTCTGAGCAAATTAGTTCCAACTCTGCAAAATTGTTTTGGAACCCATTTCAGACAAAAGGGTATCTAAAAATGCAGAAAACCAAAAAATGACCTTGGAGTGGAACTCATTCCCCACCCATGGTGAATGATTCCACTTTTTAATTTTTTTATATTCAAAGGTGAAATCCGAAGCTCTCGGTTTGTACTTTGATTCTCTAAACGTGTCTACTTCCAAAACTTTGATTTTTGAACCTGAAAGTGATTTTTTGTTGATATTTTGACTTGTCTAATGAAGAGAAGACCTAAATAACTTTGTAACTTGATTATTAATGATTTCCAAGCTTCTAAGATGTCTAAATCTACAAAGACACAAGAAGAGAAGAAGAAATGTTGGATATTAGTGTTGGAAAAATAAGGACAAACAACTGAGAGGGGGGGTGAATCAGTTGTCATAGAATATTTAACTTTTCAAAATTAATTTAACTTTAATCTTAGATCTGATGAATGAACAATAAACCATAAACAATCATAAAATCAGACACATAGAGAACACCGAATTTTTTTTAATGTGGAAACCCTGTTAGGAGAAAAACCACGATGGATGTTAGTCCACAAAATTAAACCCTATTAAAAGTATAAAGAAGTATCAATGGGAATGTAGATGAATTTAGGCACACTACCTAGAGCTCACTGCTCAATTACAAGAGGGCTCATTTCCCAAGAAAGATTCAGATTAAAACCATCCAGATTGTGAACTGAGAAAATAGCATATGCTAATGCCAGGTTATAGTTCTAGTTATGCACATGAACACTTCTTCAACCTTCACTCTTCTTCACACTTTTCTCTGCCTTTGAATGATCTGAACAATATTCACACACAGGACTCACACACTTCACACTTGCACTTCTTGCACACTTCAATTTAAACAAACAATCACTCTTATATATCCACAACATGAATTACATCAACAACATCGTCGACCAAAACAAAATATAAAACATATACACAATGTTGGACCAAATTTATAAATAAATTTTCCATGCGAATCAAACACCGTCGACCACAATGTGATGAAGACTTAAAACAGCCTCCTCGAGCATGCCAAACATTCAAATTTTAATCTCCAAAGATCCACGACACACTACAACCACCATGTCAGCCAAGAACAAAAAAATTGAACACACGAGAAAAATCACCAACCACGAGAAAACTAATCAATGTGGACGTGCCACAAAGATAGAGCATGATCTAGAAACATCCACAAGCATCAAGAAACAATAGAGAAACATTTGTAGCAATTGGGATTACTAGAATCATACCAACTTCAATCAGGAACATTGACTAAAGCCATAGAAACGCTGACAGAACACAACTGTCCTTAACAAGACCAAATCTTCACATGGACCTCTGAAACTTCTGATGGATAAACTAGATACAAAAAATAATAAAACCTTTAATCCACAATGACTGATCATCAATGTACTGAGTTTGACACCTTCATGACCTTCATTGATCCACTGGGAATCTGCAATACTTTCTTTTACAATTTTCTCAATATCCTCAACATATGCAACCTTCAATACATTAGTGATAATACTGTTGACATCAATGAAAACCACATATCAACAACAAAACCACAACATCCAACAATCTCCCCCTTTGGCATTGATTGAAACACATGATGTGAAAAACACCATCAACGCAACTCTCCTCAACTCTTCTCTTCCAGAAATATTTTCACATTGCTCTTCTCCGCCTTTGACATCAATGGAAAAGATAAACATTATCTTTCCACATACAAGCTCTGAACCACATATCTCCTCATCTGACTACTCCCCTTGAGTAGCTGTCACAGAAACATCAATCCAAATCAGAATGTAGCAATTAAGCACATGGATTGATGCAAGTAAATGCATCTCTAGTTCATAATAGGAGGGGTAATCACCCCTAGCATCCCTCTAAGATACTCAAAATTATCCTTCGTCAATGGCTTGGTGAAAATTTCTGCAATCTTCTCTTTGGTAGGAACATACTCCAATCTGAATTCTTTCTCACTCACTTTCTCTCTTAAGAAGTGAATCTTGACTGATATATGCTTGGTCTTAGAATGTAGAACCAGATTCTTTGATATGTTTATTGCACTTGATTTGTCATAGTATGTGGCAATAGGCTCATCATATACTACTCTAATATATTTCAACATCTGTTTCATCCACAACACTTGAGTACAATTATTTGTAGTAGCAATATACTCCGCCTTGGCAGTAGATAGGGAAATGGAATTTTGCTTTTCTCTCAACCATGATACCAGCTTCTTCCCTAGGAAGAAAGCACCACCACTAGTAATTTTCCTATCATCTACATCTCCAACCCAATCTACATCAATATATGCATTAATTGTAAGATCATCATCTTTAGGATACCAAAGTCCAAAATCAACTGTTCCTTTCAGCTATCTAAAAATTCTCTTTACCATAGTCACATGGGATTCTTTTGGATTAGCTTGATATCTAGCTACCATATACACAACATTCATTATGTTTGGTTTGCTCTGAGTCAAATACAACAATCCATGAATCATTGACCTGTATCTTATTTGATTTTCCTTGGGGGAATCGTCATTCTATGTTAACCTGCATCTAGTTACCATGGGTGTACCAACATGCTTTGAGTCATCCATCCCAAACTTCTTCAGTAGTTCTCTGACACATTTGGATTGAGATATGAAAATTCCATTGTCTAACTGAGTGATTTACAATCCTAGAAAGAATTTCATCTCTCCAATCATACTCATCTCAAATTCACTTTTCATTTCATCAGCAAACTTCATACATAGATCATCATCTCCTCCAAAAATAATGTCATCAACAAAGACTTCAATAATCAACTCTTTATCATGATCCAACTTGAAATATAAGTTGTTGTCAGTAGTACCTTTATTGAATCCAAGATTCAATAAGTATTTATCTAGTCTAGCATACCAGGCTCTAGAGGCGTGCTTGAGTCTATACAGAGCTTTCTTCAATCAACAAACCATGTCTTCCTTATTAGTCAGTTGAAATCCATCAGGTTGTTCAACATATACCTCTTCTTCTAATTCACCATTCAGAAAGGATTAATTCACATCCATTTGATAAACCTTGTAGTTCTTATATGTAGCATAAGCAAGAAATAATCTTATAGCTTCAATTCTGGCAATAGGGGAAAAAGTTTCTTGAAAATCAATACCTTCCATTTGTGAATACCCTTTACATACCAGTCTTGCTTTATTTTGGATCACTTCACCTTGTCCATTCAACTTATTTTGAAAGACCCATTTAGTACCAATCACATTTTAATCTTTAGGTCTGGGAACAAGAATCCATGTATTATTTTTTCAATTTGCATAAGTTCTTCCTTCATAGCTTCCATCCAGTGTTCATCATTACAAGCTTCATTGACATTGTTGGGCTCAGTCTTGGAAATCAAGCAATACTCTTCTGATATCCTTCTTATAGTCTACACACCTTTATGCTTGTCTCCTATAATTTGATTTTTAGAATGATTTAGTGTATGTGCAGGATCATGATGGGCCGAAAACTGGCAATATGATAGGTATGTGGCTGACAACTATTTTTTACCCAAAATTGATGAAGTAAAAAGGGTTTTAAAGGAGATTCTCAAATTTTCCAATCATATAAATTATGCTTTATTTTGAATTTAATAAGCAATTATTATTCATTTTCTATTCAAATTACGCATGAATGCCCTAATCACAGGCTAATTGAAAAACATGTGTACCTTTCAAAATGGTATCACATTTTTGAATCAAAACATGTGTCAAATTTCTATGCTCACACTATTGATTAGAAAAGAAAAATTGAATTTCATGATGTTTTGACCTGCCATAGTATCGCATATACTAGGTTTTTATATTTTTAAAGTTGTAATAAAAATCATAATTAATTATTTACCTAGAAAAATTACAAAAAATGCATCACAATCCGGCATGAGTCCTCTACTTATATCTAAAATCTTATAAAAAAAATATTATCATTTTATTATGGTTAATAAGTAATTCTAAAGACACCTACTTCTTATTTTTCCTAAAAATTTAAGTACCACCGCATTGAAATTTCAAATTTTCACCAAATAGATTTTATTTATTTTTAAACAAACCTAGTAGTTTAGAAACTATATTCAATTTGCTACATATTCTATTGTTACATATATTTGAAATAATATAGATAACTTATTCAAAATTTTATGTCAAGTTTTGTAACTCTGATTTTTCTAAATTTTTTTGCCACTTGAGGGCCTATTTTTTCCATGATGATCCTGCACATACCCTTTAACCTTATATACCTTAGAACTTTAGGATTCTCTCGCACTTCTAGTTCTTTTTTTTTTTTCTTCTGCACTTCCACTTGTCTCTCCTTCCTGACTTTCTTTATTTACTAGAACACTTTGAACTTGATTTTGTGTCTGAGCATTCTCCCCTTTATCTGTACTATCCTACTGGTTATCAGAATCATATCCACATTATCTAGATGATCTAGTAGAATCCTCATCAACTCTAAAATTTGCACTTTCAGCCATTTTCCTCAATCTTTTATTATAGCACCGGTAAGCCTTACTTTTAATAGAGTAACCCAGAAATATTCCTTCATCGCTTCTTGCATTAAAATTTCCTATGTCCTCATCTCTCTTAATATAACATTTTCTTCCAAATATCTTGAAATATTTAACAGTAGGATTATAACTAAACCATAGCTCAAAAGGAGTCTTACTAGAGATACCATTGGCATTTACCTAGTTTAAAGTGTACACAACAGTGTTTACAGTTTCTCTCCAATAGATGTGAGGCACATTTCCTTCTATCATCATTGTTCTAGTAGCATCCATAAGTGTTTTGTTCTTTCTCTCAACAACTCCATTCTGTTGAGGGATTCAGACAATAGATAATTATCTTTTGATTCCATGCTCTTCATAGAAAGAATTGAACTCATGGGAAGTGAACTCACCACCTCTGTCTGGCCTTAGGAATTTTATTTTTAGACCTGTCTCATTCTCTGCCTTAGCTTTGAAACTTTTGAACTTCTATAATGCTTCACATTTTTCTCTTAAGAAAGCAACCCATATCATTCTAGAGTAATCATCAATAAGAAAGATAAAGTACCTTTCTCCTTTTAGAATTCAGACTCTGGAGGAACCGCACAAATTAGTATGCACTAGCTCCAATATTCCATTAGAATGATGTTTTCTCTGAAAGGAAACTCTTGTCTATTTTCCCATCTGACATTCCTTGCATATTGTGTTAGCAGGCTTCACTAGCTTAGGTAGATCTCTTATTGCTTGAGTGGAATTTACTTTGACAATGTTATCAAAATTCACATGACACAACCTTCTATGCCACAACCATCTTTCATCTACTCGAAAAAATAAACAACTTCCATCAGTAGCACTTAGGTGAAAAATATTACCTTTTGTCTATTTCCCTAAAGCAATTACATTTCCAAAGCTTCCAAGTATTTTGCATCTTCCATCCTTGAACTGAAGATCATAACCCTTGTCCACCATTTGTCCAACACTAAACAAGTTGTGCTTCAAGCGTTCAACATGAAGTACATCATTAGTGTTATGATTTCCACCAAGACAAATAGATCCTCTACCACGAATCACACAACCATTATTATCTCCAAATATTACAACCCCAACGTCATATTTATCTAAACTTACAAATTTTCTTTTGTCACCGGTCATATGATGTGAGCATCTATTGTCTATAACCCATTCATCCTTCTCTTCAATTCAAGCTGCAAGAGCTTTCTCAACTTTGGCAGATTCAGTAGCCACTAGACTATTTTCTCTGATAGCAATGAAAACCCAATCATCTTCATTTCCATTTTCTTTATCAGATTCTTCATCAGTCACACCTTCTTTAGCAAAATAACATTTCTTTTGAAATTTAGGTTTGTAGGGATTAGACCTAGGAACTCTTTCAGGACACCTTGAAGTAGAATGACCTATTTTACTAGAAGAAAAACATTTTATAGGAAGCTTCTCTTTATACTTACCTTGTCCTCTACCTTCTTTCTTTACAATCAGTGCTTCTAGCTCTTCTACATCTCTTTCTTCATCTTCAAGTTGTTTCATCTCTTCCTCATACTTGAATGTCTTTCTACAACTTTCTCTTGGATCATATCTTTTCCTGTTTCTTCCAGATACAAAATCCTTAAATGCAAATTCATTCTTGGGGGCAGAATCACCAAATTCACTCACCTCAAAAGCAGCAAGTTTACCAATCGACATATCTCTTGTCACATTTGTTACTAAACTGAACACTTCAATAGCATGAGATTTTGACTTGTAAGAGGGAGGCAATGATTTGAGCACTTTAGCTACAATTTCCTGTTCATCTAGAATACCACTGGCACATCTAATACCCATCACAATTTCATTTACTCTTTGCATAAAAGAAGAAATATTTTGATCTTCTACCATCTTCAAATTTTCATACTTTCCTTTCAAACTCTATAGCTTAGCAAACTTCACATGTACATCTCCTTCATACAAAGTCTCCAACTTCATCCACATCTCATGATTTGTCTTCAAACCTATCACATTTTTCATTTTTGAATTCGTCAGAGCACTTAGCAAAGCTTCCATGGCCCTAATATTATTCTTAGCTTATTTAATCTCACCAGGAGTGGAAGGACCATTCTAAGTAATAGTATATATGTTCTTTGTAATCTTTTAGAAGGGTTCACCTAAACATCTCAAATGACATTCCATTCTAGCTTTCCATAGTGAGTAGTTTGTTCCATCAAATCTAGGATTGTCCTTCTTGTATGATGCCATCTTGGATCACCTCAAGCTTTTAAACTTCTTTAAAGGAACCATCTCTAATACCAATTGTTGTAAAAACAAGGACAAACAACTGAGAGGGGGGATGAATTAGTTGTCATAGAATATTTAACTTTTCAAACTTAATTTAACTTTAATCTCAAATTTGATGAATGAACAATAAACCATAAACAATCAGCACATCAGACATGTAGAGAACACCATTTTTTTATGTGGAAACCCTATTAGGGGAAAAACCACAGTGGATGTCAGTCCAGAAAATTATACCCTATTAAAATTATAAAGAAGTATTAATGGGAATGCACATGCATTCTAGCACACTGCCTAGAGCTCACTGCTCAATTACAAGAGGGTTTTGAAAAAACAAGGGCAAAAAACTGAGAGGGGGGGTGAATTAGTTGTCACTGAATAATAAAATTTTCAAAATTTACTTAACTTAATCTCAGATCTGATGAATAATAAATTAACCATAAACAATTTACACATCAGAGAGACAAAGAACACCAAGATTTTTTATGTGGAAACCCTGTTAGGGGGGAAACCATGGTGGATGTTAGTCCACAACATTATACCTTGTTAAAAGTATAATGAAATCAATAAAGGGGAATGCACATGCATTCAGGAACACTACCTAGAGCTCACTGCTCAATTACAGAAGGGGCTCACTACCCAACAATATAAAATAGGATTAAAATCTAGAGGGTATGAACTAAAAAAATAGCTTTTGCACAAGCCTGATTACAAATCCAATTAAGCACAAAAAACTCCTTCTCTTTTCACTCTTCACACTTTGCTCAATCTTCTTCACACTCTACTCTGCAACCGAATGATATTTGCACATACACACATAAGAGCACACTCAACACCTTTCCAACACACTACACCGATGAAGCAATCACTCTGATATATCTGCTACATGAGATTTCATCAACAACTTTTGTCAGCCAGGAAAATAAAACATATTTTCAATGTCATCCCAAATTTACAAATAAATTTTCAATACAACCACTACAATGACCACAACATAGTGGATACCCAAATTAATATTCTAACACAAAAATACTCAATTAATTTCACCTCGAAGATCCACAACATGCTACTACCAACATGTCGGCCAAGAACAAGAAAAAAATGAGCATATGCAAGAAAATTTTTGACCATGAGCACACAAATCAATGTGGGCGTACCACAAAGATAGAGCACAATCTAGGAACATACAAGAGCACCAAGAAACAAAAGATATAATCTTACACCAACTAAGATTTACATAATCACACAAACTTCACTTAGGAACACCCATTGTGAGACCACAAAAACACTGTCAAACCACAACATGATCAAATTTATACACAGACCTCTAAAACTTCTGGTAGATGATCTAGATACAATCAACATAAAAAATTTTAATCCACAATAGTTGAACTTCAACGTAAAGAAAAAGATGCCTTCATGACCTGCACAGTTCCACTGGGAACCTGTAATACTTTCTTTTACAATTTTCTCAATATCCTCGACATATACAACCTCTATTACACCAAATGCTAATAGTTTTGACATCAATGAAAACCACATATAAGCAACACATCCACAACATCCAAAAATCTCACATGGTGACATGGAAACACATGATGTGAAAATACCATCAATCCAAATACACTTGTTTCCTTTGGTTCTAACTTTTCCTCAATTTATTCTCAACCCTTAAAAGGATTTTTTCTACATTAGCCCCTTTTGACATCAATGGCAAGGTACCATGACTTTTCATATATATACCGTAAACCACATATTCGCATATCTAACTACTCCCCTAAGTAGCAAACTATAGGAATATCAATCCAGATCAAAATATAGCAATGTAGCTCACAGATTGATGCAAGTAAATGCATCTTCTAGTTCTTATCAGGAGGCGTAACTACCTCTAGCATTCCTCTGAGATAATCAAAAGTATCCTTCAGTAACGGTTTAGTAAAGATGTTTGCAATATGTTCTCGGTAGGCTTATGTATTCAATTTGACTTCTTTCTCATTCACTTTCTCCTCAAGAAGTGAAACTTGATTGATATATGTTTAGTTCAGAGTGTAGTACGACTTCTTTGAAATATTTATTGCACTTGAATTTTTGCAGCAAGATATGGCAATAGGCTCCTTCATATACCACCCAATATCTTCAACATCTATTTCATCCATATCACTCTTTCTGAGTACAATTTTTTGCAACAAAAATATATTATGCTTTATGTGAGATAGAGAAATGGAATTTTTTCTTTGGTCAATCAAGACACAAATTCTTTTCCTAGGAAGAAAGTTAACACTAGTACTTTTCATGTCATCTACATCACCAGCCCAACTGTGATTAGTATATGCACTCAGTGATCATCATCCTTTGATACAAATTCCAAAGTCAACTTTCCTTTCAAATATCTCAAGATTCTCTTTAACTGTGAGTCACATGTGATTCTTGGATAGTCTTGAAATTTGACAACCATACATACAACATTCATAATATATGGTCTAGTCTGGGTTAAATAGAGCAATCCACCAATCATTGACCTATATCTAGTTTGATTTTCCTTAGGAGAATCATCATTCTATGTTAGCTTACATCCGGTCACCATGGGAGTACCAACAAGCTTTGAATCTTCCATCTGAGAATACCCTTTACATACCAGTCTTGCTTTATTCTAGACCACTTCACCTTGTTCATTCCGCTTGTTTTGAAACAACCATTTAGTACCAATCACATTTTTGTCTTTAGGTCTAGGAACCAGTATCCACATGTCATTCTTTTCAATTTGTGTAAGCGCTTCCTTCATAGCTTACATCCAATGTTCATCTTGGCAGGCTTCAATGACATTTTTAGTTTCAATCTTGGAAATCAGGCAGTACTCTTCTGCAATCTTTCTTCTAGTTTGTACTCCTTTATTCTTATCTCCTATAATTTGGATTTTAGAATGGTTTAGCTTTACATACCTTGAAGTTTTGGAATTTTCTTGAACTTCTGATTCTTTTGATCTTCCTTTTGCACTTTCACTTTCTCTACTTCCTAACTTACTTGATTTACCAAAATGAATTGAGGTTGCTTTACCAGAGCAACTGAAACATATGCAACTATGGCACAATTTGATGTTGATACTATGTCTAAACATTATTCCCTTTGTTTGTATTGTCTTCATCTAAATCATATCCACAATATCTGGATGATTTGATAGAATCCTCATCAACTCTGACATTTGCACTCTCAACCATCTTTCTCAGCCTTCTGCTATAACATCGGTAGGCCTTGATTTTAGTAGATTAACCTAAAAATATTCCTTCATGGCTTCTTGCATCAAAATTTCCGATATCATCATTTCTCTTCACATAACATTTGCTTCCAAAGATCTTGAAATACTTCACAGTAGGGTTGTAACCAAACCATAGCTTAAAAGGGGTTTTACCAGAATTTCCATTAACATTTACCCAATTTAAAGTATACACAACAGTGTTTATAGCTTCATTCCAATAACTCTGGGGGACATTTTCTTCTATCATCATTGTTCTAGCAGCATCCAAAATTGTTCTGTTCTTTCTTTCTGCAACTCCATTCTGTTGAGGGGTTTGGGGAGCAGATAACTGTCTTTTGATTCCATATTCTTCACAAAAAGAGTTGAACTCCCTGGAGGTGAACTCACCACCTCTATCAGATCTCAAACACTTGATTTCCAGACCTTTCTCATTTTCTACCATAGCCTTGAAACTTTTGAAATTTTACAATGCTTCACATTTTTCTCTTAAGAAGGAAACCCATATCATTCTAGGGTAATCATCAATAATCAACATAAATTACCTTTCTCCATGAATACTTTTGACTTTGGAGGGACCACAGAGGTCAGTATTTAGTAGCTCAAACAAGTCATTTTAATGAAATTGTTTTCTTTAGAAGGAGACTCTAGTTTGTTTACCCATCTAACATTATTTACAAATTGTGTTAGCGGGCTTCACTAACTTAGGTAGATCTCTTACTACTTGAGTGGAACTTACCTTGAAAATGTTATCAAAATTTACATGACACAACCTCATATGCCACAACTAGGTTTCATCTATTTGAGCAATTAGACAACTCCCACTAGTAGTATTCAGGTGAAAAATATGACCTTTTGTTTGTTTACTTGTAGCAATCATATTTTTAGAACTTCCACATATATTACATCTTCCATCTTTAAATTGTAGATCATAGCCTTTTCCTACCATCTTTCCAACAATCAAAATATTGTGCTTCAAGCCTTCAACATAAAGAACATCATCAGTGTTATCATTACTGCCAAGACAAATATAACTGCTACCATGAATCACACTAGCATTGTTGTCTCCAAATGTTACAATACCACCATCATACTTCTCTAGACTTACAAATTTGTTTTTATCACCACTCATATGATGTGAGCATCCACTTTCAATAACCCACTCACCCTTTTCTTCAACTTGGGCTGCAATAGATTTCTCATCTTTAGTAGATTCAATAGTCACATTACTATTTTCAATGGTAGCAATGAAAACCCATTCATCTTTATTTCCATTATCCTTATCAGACTCATCATCAATCACTCCTTCAACAAAGTGACATTTATTTTGTAATCTAGACTTGTTAGGCTTAGTTCTAGGAACTCTTTCAGGACATCTTGATGCAAAACAACCTATTTTACTATATGAAAAACATTTAATAGGTAACAGTCCTTCATACTTACCTTTTCCTGTGCCTTCTTTCTTTATAATCAGTGCTTCCAATTCTTCTACCTCTCTTTCTTTATCTTCAAGCTGTTTTAGTTCTTCATCATACTTGGATATCTTTCTAGAACATTCTCCTAGACCATATCTTTGCTTGTTACTTCTTAATACAATAGCCTTGAATGTTGATTTAGTTTTTAGAATAGATTCAACAAATTCTCTTAATTTAAAAGTAGCAAGATTACCAACCAGTGTGTCTCTTGACATATTTGTTACTGATTTGAGCTCTTTAATAGCACGAGCCTTCACTTTGTAGGAGGGAGGCAAGGATCTGAGTATCTTAGCCACAATTTCATCCTCATCTAGAGAACCATTAGCACATGTAATACCCATCACTATTTCATTTACTATTTACATAAAAGAAGTGATATTTGCATCTTCACCCATCTTCAAATTCTCATACTTTCCTTTTAAACTCTGTAGCTTAGCAATCTTCACTTGTGCATGTCCTTCATAAAAAAATTCTAGCTTCGTCCAAATATCATGAGCTGTCTGCAGTCCTACATCATTAGCCATCTCTGAATCTATCAAAGCACTCACCAAAGATTCAATAGCCCTAATATTGTTTTCAACATATTTGATCTCATCAGTAGTGGAGGGACCATTCTAAGGAATAACATATGGATCTTTTGTAATCTTCTAGTAGACTTCACCAATACACCTTAGGTGACATTGCATCTTGACTTTCCACAGTGAGTAGTTAGTTCCATCAAATCTTGGACTGTCCTTCTTGAATTTTTCCATCTCAGATCACCTCAAGCTTTTATACTTCTTCAGAGGAACCTACTCTAATACCAATTATTCGCAGAACAAGGACAAAGAACTGAGAGGGGGATGAATCAGTTGTCACTGAATAATAAACTTTTCAAACTTAACTTAATCTAAGATATGATGAATAAGAAATTAACCATAAATAATTAGCACAACAGAGAGACAGAGAACACCAAGATTTTTATGTGGAAACCCTATTAGGGGAAAAACCACGGTGGATGTTAGACCACAAGATTATACCCTATTAAAAGTATAATGAAATCACTAAAGGGGAATGCACATGCATTCAGGCACACTGCCTAGAGCTCATTGCTCAATTAGAGAAGGGGCTGACTACCCAAAAATACAAAATAGGATTAAAATCTCGAGGGTATTAACTAAAAAAGTAGCTTCTGCACAAGCCTCATTACAATTCCAATTAAGCACAAAAAACTCCTCTTTTCACTCTTCACACTTCGCTCAATCTTCTTCACACTCTGCTATGCAATCAAATGATATTCACACATACATACATAAGATCACACTCAACACCTTTCCAACACACTACACCGATGAAACAATAACTCTTATATATATCCACTACATGAGATTTCATCAACAACTTTGGTCGGCTAGGAAAATAAAACATATTTTCAATGTTGGCCAAAATTTACAAATAAATTTTCAATGTGAATCAACCAAGGTTGGCCACAACATAGTGTCTAGAGACCCAAATTAGAATCTCCAACACAAAAAGACTTCAATTAATTTCACCTCGAAGATCCACAACATGCTACCACCAACATGTTGGCCAAGAACAAGAAAAACTAAACATACACAAGAAAAGATCTTCGACCACAAGCACATCGATCAATTTGGACATACCACAAAGATAGAGCACAATCTAGAAACATCCAAGAGCACCAAGAAACAACAAAGAAACATCCACAACAACTAAGATTTACATAATCACACAAACTTCACTTAGGAACACTAACATAGACCACAAAAAAACTGTCAAACCACAACATGATCAAATTTATACACAGACCTCTAAAACTTCTGGTAGATGATCTAGATACACTCAATAGAAAACCTTTTAATCCATAGCAGTTGAACTTCAATGTAAAGAACAAGATGCCTTCATGACCTGTACAGTTCCGCTAGGAACCTGAAACACTTTCTTTTGCAATTTTCTCAATATCCTCTACATATACAACCTCTAATACACAAAATGCTAATAGTGTTGACATTAATGACAACCACATATCAACAACACATCCATGACATCCAACAGAGGGCTCACTGCCCAAGAAATATTTGGATGAAAACCATCCAAATTGTGAACTAAGAAAATAACATCTACTAATGCTAGGTTACAGTTCCAGTTATGCACATGAACA
The DNA here is from genome assembly GCA_007258455.2 of Sequoia sempervirens. NCBI lineage: Eukaryota > Viridiplantae > Streptophyta > Pinopsida > Cupressales > Cupressaceae > Sequoia > Sequoia sempervirens. The sequence goes on from VDFB02352962.1 coordinate 31,036, forward strand.
CTTCTTCAACCTTCTTCACTCTTCTTGACACTCTGCTCTATCTTCGAATGATCTAGAAACAATATTTGCACACAAGACTCACAAACTTCACACTTACACTTCTTGCACACTTCAATTCAAGAAAATAATTTCTCTTATATATTTGCAACATGAATTACATCAACAACATCATCAGCCAAAATATAATATAAAACATATATGCAATGTCAGCCCAAATTTATAAATAAATTTTCAATGCGAATCAAACAATGTTGGCCACAATGTGATGAATACTGAAAAAAACCTCGTCAGGCGCACCAAATATTCAAATTTTAATCTCCAAGGATCCACAACATGCTACAACCACCATGTCATCCAAGAAAACAAAAACTGATCACATAAGAGAAAAATCACCGACCACTAGCACACCGACCAATGCAGACATGCAACAAAGATAGAGCATGATCTAGAAGCATCCACAAGCATCAAGAAATAACATAGAAACATCTGAAGTAACTGAGATTATTAGAATCATACCAACTTCAATTAAGAACATTGACTGAAACCACAGAAACACCGACATAACACAACTGTCCATAACAAGACAAATCTTCACGTGGACCTCTGAAACTTCTGGTGGATAAACTAGATACAAACAACAATTAACCCTTTAATCCATAATGACTAATCATCAATGTACTTAGGTCGAAACCTTCATGACCTTCACTGATCCACTGGGAATTTGTAACACTTTCTTTTACAATTTTCTCAATATCCTCAACATGTACAACCTTCAATACATCAGTGCTAATAGTGTTGACATCAATGACAACCACATATCAACAACACAACCATAACATCCAATAGTTAGGGCATGGGATTTTTCCTTGGTGAAACCCATTTTGGGTAATTAAACCAAAATGATGAAAGAATGGAATGGAAAATGCAATAATGGAGTTGATTACCTATCCATGATGTTTAATTTTGAAAGTTTGTAGTAAAACATGAAGAATTTTCCCTTGAATGTCTAAAAATTTATCTTGAATGGCTTGTAGTGCTAAAACCATAGCTTGCTTGAGAAGGTAAATGATGAATGAGTTGTAAGAATGAGTTGAGATATGTAAATTAGGGATTAAAGGTTGTATTTATAGTAAATTCTCCCAATTTTCCCATAATTTAGATCCCTAAGGCTGACATGTGAAAATAATAAACTTAAATTTCACTTTTTTCTGATCAAAGGTCAAAATTGAGCGAAATGGGACTCATTCGCCACCCATGGAAAATGGGTCCCACTTGGAAGGAACTGATTCACCATGGATAGAGAATGGGTCCCACAGGGGCCATTTTGATAGCTAAGATGCTAGGAGATAAG
>VDFB02352964.1:0-56237 GCA_007258455.2 Sequoia sempervirens
TGTTGTACTTTGGCTTTTCATGTGTGAAAATTATGTGTTGTTAACAAATGAATTTTTGGATCCATGATGCACACACAATAAGACACTTGAATGTGCCTTAGAAAGCCCACCAAAATTATATTATATCCTAATATAAACCCCCCAAAAATATGCAAAACAAGAATTACAAGATTTTTTCAAGTTTGGAAGCCAAATTTCCCATTTATAACTCTCGGAGATTTTTACAAATATGAAAAAAGGGCTTTCCAAAACTTAATTTTGACTAAAAATCTAAAAATCCTTGTAAATTTTTTATGAATTTCAAAAATAAATTTTGTCAATTTCTAAAAAATGGGGTGAAATTTATACCCCATCAAAAATTGCACAAAGTACACTTATTTTTGGAGGTTAAAAAATAAATTAAAAAGTAAAATTTCAAAATCATCTTGACGCTACTTTGTTTGGCATGAACAAATCTTTCTGTGTACTATTTACAATTAAAAAACAAACTCCTCATTTGAAAATTATGAAAAAAAAAGAAACCAACCCCTCTTTTCATTAATTAATAGATGATATTAACCACTAACTGTTTGGTGAACTTAGATAGTTACAAAAAACCATTACAATAAATTCTTCAGTACAAGAGTATGGAGACCAACTCTAAGGAATTTGAGTCTTTAATAAATGTAATCCATGGTGAGAAGTCTTTGGGGAGATGTGGCAGCCCAACAAGACAAAATTTGATTGGGTCGTATGAAGAGATCTACCACACCTCCAAAATCATAGTTTTGTTATAGCTCACACCATCAAAGCTCTCACGACAATGTCTATGCAGGTGACAATTTGCACCTTTGACCATATTTATTAATTAATTAAAAATAAAAAGTGAAGGAAATTTTTATTTTCAATTAATTAATAAATACAGTCAAAGGTGTAATCTGTCACCTGCATAGACAATTCCAGCTCTCAAACCATGTTTGACTGGTTCAAAGTGACATAAAAGTGTTGAAGACTGTGTGAGTCAAACCAAATGAAGGAGAGCCAAACTATTGGACATTCCACCTTGGCATGAGACTTGCAGAGACTCAAAAACCTTTGTGGATGCTTAAAGGGGGTTTTGTCAATGATGTATTATTGTGAAGTTGATAGTGCAACGAGCATGGATGGTTTGATCATGTCTAGAGAAATTGTCAACTATTGAACACAAGGTCCGTTAGAGATTAAATAGAACCATTATTGTCTTGGGTGGCTTGAATCATGGGGCATGAGTAGTACCAAACTTGAGTGGAAGAGTTTGAACAAATGAATAAAAAATATTTTGAATCATGGGGCATGAGCAGTTCCAAACTTGAGTGGAAGAGTTTAAACAAATGAAGAAAAAATCTCATGTAGTGGAGAAAATACTTAGCTCTTGGAGACTCCACATGATGTTAATGGAGGCGATTTTGTGAAGAGCTTTGCCTATGGATATAAGGTGTTACTTAAGATCTTGCTAACTAATGATACCCCTTAAATTAAGGTCTTGGACCTATAAAGTTAACCAAAAAAAAAAACATTTCAGAGGATATGTGAGGTCATACCACCACCAGAGGAGATCCCTTAGATCTATGACCACAACATGCATAGGTTGAAGTTTTTTCCTTGGAAACCATTAGTGAATTGATAGGGGAAAAATGAATATGCACTATTGACCAAGTGTGAGACCTCCTTGCAAAAAAAATAAATATTGTAGCTAGAGATGAGGTCAATGACTCTAGAGCCAAAAACACCAAACACACTAAACAAAAATTCTTGCAAACACTGTGAGGTTTTTTCGTGTGTGGGGTGTGACAAAAAATTGCCACAAAAACCTTTGATTGTGACCTAAAAAAAGGCATAAATGACCAAAATTCCTTGGAAACAAGACAAAATGGCAAAGATTCTCCTATAAATATTGCAAATATGGACCCAAAATGGGTAAATGGGTAGAGGTAACTTCAAGCCTTTGCTTTTTTTTTTACAACTTTTCATACAAAGTAGAAAAAAATTGCAAAAACAAAATTATCAAATTTAATGAAACAAAGGGTATTTCTTCACTTATCAAGCCTTCCAAAAGTAATGTCGATGTTTATTTGGCTCCACGATGCTTCATTGATAGAGCTATGTTCAAGAGTTTCCTTAATAGGGAAAGGAATGTGCTCTCATGCTCTAATACCATGTTGGATAATTCCAAGATCAAAGAGCTCGAATTGATAACCTTTCACAAGTGAAAATATGAGCATAATAGTATTTCTATCAATATAAAATGAAGAGTGTGTAAATAAAATGAGGAACCTTGCATAACAACTAATAGGATGGCAGGAATGAACAACTAGCTAACCCTCCAAATGTGTAACAATTGTGAGCTCACTTGACAAGTCTGTGAACAAGTGTCAAATATGCACGTACTAGGCATATCAAGTGATGATGACACATGTTTCAATTCAATTAAGTGAGAAAATATACTGAAAACCTAAGTAAACTTAATCTATGAGTTTGAATAGGTCAATCATAGAAAGGTGATATCTTAACTAGATGGATAGAGACACTATTTATACTAACAATTTAAAATCCCTACATGACAGTCAACTAAATGTTATCATACTACAATAGCATGTATTAATAAAGAATTACAAAGTGATGCTACTAAATAATCCATTTGCAACAATAATATCCTCTTTATTTTCATGAAAGAAAAGTACACCATCACTTCAACATTACCTATTAATGAAAATACACACTACAAGAACTTTGCAATGAAGAACTCAATAATTCTTGATTATATTATTCATAAAGGAAATTGAATTATAAAGTTGGAGATGATTAACACATTTAAGCATGTATCCATGTTTTCATATATGCTTCAATCAAAATATACACTTTTTCTAAAAAACTCTTTACAAACCTTGACTACACACCCTCAAGCACTTTACAAACCAAAAGACTTGCCCAAAGTTAAAATTCCTAGAGATATTTTACCAAAGAAAAATATTCTTGTTAAATAGAAAGAATAAGAATGTAGGCTTAAGGATAAAATTGACACTTGTCACATGTTACACATTTAACAACCAAAATTATGTTGAAACTAAATAGTATAGCAACCCATTTAGAAAATAGATTCCTCATTATTGTAACTAAGACAAAAATAAAGTTGTTGAGGTTTTTGGAGGAAAAAATAAGCTTGAATTACAAATATAAATAAAATTTGGACACCGTTGCAGAAAACATGTGACCTTAGAATGCTTGATGAAGGAAAAACTTGTTGACTATTGTTTACATGGAAACATGAAACACTCATTGTACTTCTTGAGCCAAGCATAATATATTTCCTTTGAAGGCCAATGACATTCCAATAGCTTTGAAAATTTATTACTATGAGCACTATATCTTGCAACAAGAACTAATTTGGATTCCTTAATGAAACTATCTAACTCAATTGCAACTTTATCAATTTATCCATGCTATTATTTAACAATGCTAAATCAGGTTCTCCATTTGCACATATAGAAGAGCATAAAGAAGGTAAAATAGTATTAAAATCACTCTTCCATTGATCAAAAGTTTTAATATCCATATTTTGGTCTAATATCTTGGGCATGAATGCTCCTTCAAATGCTTCAAATGTGTTCAAATTACCTTTTAATTGCAACTCTAGTTTGGTCTGGTAATTTGAAATATCACTTACTAACCCAATCATTTCAAAAGTACTTGAAAACTTTGTAGGAGAATTGGGGTAATATTAATCTTGCATGTGCAATCCTACCATTGTTGACATCCTTGGGATCCATGTGCATATAATCTCTTTCAAATTGCCTTCATGTTATAGGAAATTGACATATGTATTTCTCAAGTTGTTATATCACTCCCAAGTATCAACTAATCTATGTAGAATCAAGGTAAAATAGTATTCTTCCACTGATCAAAAGTTTTAATATCCCCATTTTGGTCTAATATCTTGGGCATCAATGCTCCTTCAAGTGCTTCAAATGTGTTCAACTTACCTTTTAATTGCAACTATAGTTTGGTCTGGTAATTTGAAATATCACTTAGTAACCACAATCATTTCAAAAGTACATGCCAACTTTGTAGGTGCATTGGGGTAATATTTATCTTGCATGTGCAATCCTACCATTGTTGACACCCTTGGGATCCATGTGCACATAATCTCTTTCAAATTTCCTTCATGTTACAGGTAATTGACATATTTATTTCTCAAGTTGTTATATCATTCCCAAGTATCATCTAATCTATGAAGAATGAAGGTAAAATAGTATTAAAATTACTCTTCCACTAATCAAAAGTTTTAATATCACCATTTTGGTCTAATATATTGGGCATCAATTCTCCTTCAAGTGCTTCAAATTTGTTTAACTTACCTTTTAATTGCAACTCTAGTTTGGTCTGGTAATTTGAAAAATCACTTAGTAACCTAATCATTTAAAAAGTACTTGTCAACTTTGTAGGCACATTGGGGTAATATTTATCTTGCATGTGCAATCCTACCATTGTTGACAACCTTGGGATCCATGTGCACATAATCTCTTTCAAATTACCTTCATGTTACAGGCAATTGACATATGTATTTCTAAAGTTGTTATATCATTCCCAAGTATCATCTAATCTATGTAGAATGAAGGTAAAATAGTATTAAAATAACTCTTCCACTAATCAAAAGTTTTAATATCCCCATTTTACTCTAATATTTTGGGAATCAATGCTCCTTCAAGTGCTTCAAATGTGATCAACTTACCTTTTAATTGCGACTCTAGTTTGGTCTCGTAATTTGAAATATCACTTAGTAACCCAATCATTTCAAAAGTACTTGCCAAATTTGTGGGCATATTAGGGTAATATTTATCTTGCATGTGCAATCCTACCATTGTCAAAACCCTTGGGATCCATGTGCACATAATCTCTTTCAAACAGCCTTCATGTTACAGGTAATTGACATATGTATTTCTGAAGTTGTTATATCATTCCCAAGTATCATCTAATCTATGTAGAATGAAGGTAAAATAGTATTAAAATCACTCTTCCACCGATGAAAAGTTTCAATATCCCCATTTTTGTCTAATATCTTGGGAATCAATGCTCCTTCAAGTGCTTCAAATGTGTTCAACTTATCTTTTAATTGCAACTTTAGTTTGGTCTAGTAATTTGAAATATCACTTAGTAACCAAATCATTTAAAAACTACTTGCCAACTTTGTAGGAACATTGGGATAATATTTATCTTGCATGTGAAATCCTACCATTGTTGACAACATTGGGATCCATGGGCGCATAATCTCTTTAAAATTTCCTTCATGTTACAGGTTATTGATATAAGTATTTCTCATGTTGTTATATCATTCCCAAGTATCACCTAATCTATATAGAATGAAGGTAAAATAGTATTAAAATCACTACTCCACTTATCAAAATTTTTAATATCCCCATTTTGGTCTAATATCTTTGGCATCAATGCTCCTTCAAGTGCTTCAAATGTGTTCAACTTACCTTTTAATTCCAACTATAGTTTGGTCTAGTAATTTGAAGTATCACTTAGTAACCCAATCATTTCAAAACTACTTGCCAACTTTGTGGGCGCATGGGGGTAATATTTATTTTTCATGTGCAATCCTACCATTGTTGGAACCTTGGGATCCATGTTCACATAATCTCTTCCAAATTTCCTTCATGTTACATGTAATTGACATATGTATTTCTCAAGTTGTTATATCATTCCCAAGTATCAACTAATTATGTAGAATGAAGGTAAAATAGTATTAAAATCACTCTTCCACTGATCAAAAGTTTTCATATCCCCATTTTGGCTAATATCTTGGGCATCAATGCTCCTTCAAGTGCTTCAAATGTGTTCAACTTACCTTTTAATTGCAACTCTAGTTTGGTATGGTAATTTGAAATATTACTTCGTAACCCAATCATTTCAAAAGTACTTGCCAAATTTGTAGGCATATTGGGGTAATATTTATCTTGCATGTGAAATCCTACCATTGTTGACACCCTTGGGATCAATGTGCACATAATATTTTTCAAATTTCTTTCATGTTATAGGTAATTGACATATGTATTTCTGAAGTTGTTATATCATTCCCAAGTATCATCTAATCTATGTAGAATGAAGGTAAAATAGTATTAAAATCACTCCTCCACTAATCAAAAGTTTTAATATCCCCATTTTGTTCTAATATATTGGGCATCAATGCTCGTTCAAGTGCTTCAAATAATCAAATGTGTTCAACTTACCTTTTAATTGTAACTCTAGTTTGGTTTGGTAATTTGAAGTATCACTTAGTAACACAATATTTCCTAAAGTAATTTCCAACTTTATAGGCACATTGGGGTAATATTTATCTTGCATGTGCGATCCTACCATTGTTGACACAACTGGGATCCATGTGCACATAATCCCTTTCAAATTGCCTTAATGTTCGAGATAATTGACATGTATTTCTAAAGTTGTTATATCATTCCCAAGTATCATCTAATCTATGTACAATGAAGGTAAAATAGTATTAAAATCACTCTTCCATAGATCAAAACTTTTAATATCCCCATTTTTGTCTAATATCTTGGGCATAAATTCTCCTTCAAGTGCTTCAAATGTGTTCAACTTAAGTTTTAATAGCAACACTAGTTTGGAATCGTAATTTGAAAGATAACTTAGTAACCCAATAATTTCAAAAGTACTTGCCAAATTTTTAGGTGCATTGGGGTAATATTTATCTTGCATGTGCAATACTAACATTTTTGACACCCTTGGGATCCATGTGCAAATAATCTCTTTCAAATTTCCTTCATGTTGCAGGTAATTGACATATGTATTTCTCAAGTTGTTATATCATTCCCAAGAATCATCTAATCTACTTATAATCAAGGTAAAATAGTATTAAAATCACTCTTGCAATGATCAAAAGTTTTAATATCCCCATTTTGTTCTAATATCTTGGGCATCAATGCTCCTTCAAGTGCTTCAAATGTGTTCAACTTACCTTTTAATTGCAACTCTAGTTTGGTCTTGTAATTTGAAGTATCACTTAGCAACCCAATCATTTCAAAAGTACTTGCCAACTTTTTAGGTGCATTAGGATAATTTTTATCTTGCATGTGCAATCCTACCATTGTTGACACCCTTGTGATCCATGAGTGCATAATATCTTTCAAATTTCCTTGATGTTACAGGTAATTGACATATGTATTTCTAAAGTTGTTATATAATTTCCTAAGTATCCTCTAATCTATGTAGAATGAAGGTAAAATAGTATTAAAATCACTCTTGCACTAATCAAAAGTTTTAATATCCCCATTTTGTTCTAATATCTTGGGCATCAATGCTCCTTCAAGTGCTTCAAATGTGTTCAACTTACCTTTTAATTTCAACTCTAGTTTGATATGGTAATTTGAAATATCACTTAGTAACCCAACCATTTCAAAAGTAATTGCCAACTTTGTAGGCGCATTGGGGTAATATTTATCTTGCATGTGCAATCCTAGCATTTTTGACACCCTTGGGATCCATGTGCGAATAATTCTTTCAAATTACCTTCATGCTACAGGTAATTGACATATGTATTTCTCAAGTTGTTATATCATTCCCAAGTATCATCTAATCTACTTAAAATAAAAGAAAAATGGTATTAAAATCACTCTTCCATTGATCAAAAGTTTTAATATCCCCATTTTTGGTCTAATATCTTGGGCATCAATGCTCCTTCAAGTGCTTCAAATGTGTTCAACTTGCCTTTTAATTGCAACTCTAGTTTGGTTTGGTAATTTGAAGTATCACTTAGTAAGCCAATCATTTCAAAAGTACTTTCCAACTTTGTGGTCGCATTAGGGCAATATTTATCTTGCATGTGCAATCCTACCATTTTTAACACCCTTGGGATCCATGTGTGCATAATCTCTTTCAAATTTCCTTCATGTTATAGGTAATTGACATATGTATTTCTCAAGTTGTTATATCATTCCCAAGTATCATCTAATCTTTTTAAAATCAAGGTAAAATAGTATTAAAATCACTCTTCCACTGATCAAAAGTTTTAATATCCCCATTTTGGTCTAATATCTTGGGAATAAATACTCCTTCAAGTGTTTCAAATGTGTTCAACTTACCTTTTAATTTCAACTCTAGTTTGGTTTGGTAATTTGAAATATCACTTAGTAACCTAATTATTTCAAAAGTACTTTCCAAATTTGTAGGTGCATTGGGGTAATATTTATCTTGCATGTGTAATCCTACCATTTTTGAAACCCTTGTGATCCATGTGTGCATAATCTCTTTAAAATTTCCTTCATGTTATAGGTTATTGACATAAGTATTTCTCAGGTTGTTATATCATTCCCAAGTATCACCTAATCTATGTAGAATGAAGGTAAAATAGTATTAAAATCACTCTTCCACTAATCAAAAGTTTTAATATCCCCATTTTGGTCTAATATCTTTGGCATCAATTCTCCTTCAAGTGCTTCAAATGTGTTCGACTTACATTTTAATTGCAACTCTGGTTTGGTTTGGTAATTTGAAGTATCACTTTGTAACCCAATCATTTCAAAAGTACTTGCCAACTTTGTAGGCAGATTGGGGAAATATTTATCTAGCATGTGTAATCATACCATTTTTTTCACACTTGAGATCTACGTGCGCATAATCTCTTTCAAATTTCTTTCATGTTACAGGTAATCAACATATGTATATCTCAAGTTGTTATATCATTCCCAAGTATCATTTAATCTATGTAGAATGAAGGGAAAATAGTATTAATATCACTCTTCCACTAGTCAAATTTTTTAATATCCCCATTTTGGTCAAATATCTTTGGCATCAATGCTCCTTCAAATGCTTCAAATGTGTTCAACTTACCTTTTAATTGCAACTCTAGTTTGGTTTGGTAATTTAAAATATCACTTAATAACCCAATCATTTCAAAAGTACTTGCCAACTTTTTAGGTGCATTGGGGCAATATTTATCTTGCATGTGCAATCCTACCATTGTTGAAACCCTTGGTATCAATGTGCACATAATATCTTTCAAATTCCCTTCATGTTATAGGTAATTGACATATATATTTCTCAAGTTGTTATATCATTCCCAAGTATCATCTAATCTATGTAGAATCAAAGTAAAATAGTATTAAATTCACTCTTCCACTGATCAAAAGTTTTAATATCCATATTTTGGTCTAATATCTTGGGCATAAATGCTCCTTCAAGTGCTTCACATGTGTTCAAATTACCTTTTAATTGCAGCTATAGTTTGGTATGGTAATTTGAAGTATCACTTAGTAACCCAATCATTTCAAAAGTACTTTCCAACTTTGTAGGCACATTGGGGTAATATTTATCTTGCATGTGCAATCCTACCATTGTTGACACCCTTTGGATCCATGTATGCATAATCTCTTTGAAATTGCCTTCATGTTATAGGTAATTGACATATGTATTTCTCAAGTTGTTATATCATTCCCAAGTATCATCTAATTTATGTAGAATGAAGGTAAAATAGTATTAAAATCATTCTTTAAATGATCAAAAGTTTTAATATCTCCATTTTGGTCTATTATCTTGGGCATCAATGCTCCTTCAAGTGGTTCAAATGTGTTCAATTTACCTTTTAATTCCAACTCTAGTTTTGTCTAGTATTTGAAATTTCACTTAGTAACCCAATCATTTCAAAAGTACTTGCAAAATTTGTAGGTGCATTGGGGTAATATTTATCTTGCGTGTGCAATCCTACCATTGTTGAAACAATTGGGATCCATGTGTGAATAATCTCTTTCAAATTTCCTCCATGTTACAGGTAATTGACATATGCATTTCTCAAGTTGTTATATCATTCCCAAGTATCATCTAATTTACATAGAATGAAGGTAAAATTGTATTAAAATCACTCTTCCATTGATCAAAAGTTTTTAATATCCCCATTTTGGTCCAATATCTTTGGCATAAATGGTCCTTCAAGTGCTTCAAATGTGTTCAACTTACCTTTTAATTGCAACTCTAGTTTGGTCTGGCAATTTTAAGTATCACTTAGTAACTCATTCATTTCAAAAGTACTTGCCAACTTTGTAGGGGCATTGGGGTAATATTTATGTTGCATGTGCTATCCTACCATTTCTGAAACCCTTGGGATTCATTTGTGCATAATCTCTTTCAAATTGCCTTCATGTTATAGGAAATTCACATATGTATTTCCGAAGTTGTTATATCATTCCCAAGTATCATCTAATCTATGTATAATGAAGGTAAAATAGTATTAAAATCACTCTTCCATTGATCAAAAGTTTTAATATCCCTAGTTTGGTCCAATATCTTGGGCTTCAATGCTCCTAAAAGTGCTTCAAATGTGTTTAACTTACCTTTTTATTGCAAATCTAGTTTGTTCTGGTAATTTGAAATATCACTTTGTAACCCAATCATTTATAAAGTAATTGCCAACTTTTTAGGTGAATTGGGGTAATATTTATCTTGCATGAGAAATCCTACCATTGTTGACATCCTTGGGATCAATATGTGCATAATCTCTTTGAAATTTCCTTCATGTTGGAGGTAATTGACATATGTGTTTCTCAAATTGTTATATCATTCCCAAGTATCATCTAATCTATGTAGAATGAAGGTAAAATAGTATTAAGATCACTTTTCCACAGATCAAAAGTTTTAATATCCCCATTTTGGTCTAATATCTTGGGCATCAATGCTCCTTGAAGTGTTTCAAATGTGTTCAACTTACCTTTTATTTGCAACTCTAGTTTGTTCAAGTGATTTGAAATATCACTTAGTAACCCAATCCTTTCCAAAGTACTTTCCAACTTTGTAGGCGCATTGGGGTAATATTTATCTTGTATGTGGAATCATACCATTGTTGAAACTCTTGGGATCCATGTGTGCATAATCTCTTTCAAATTTCCTTAATGTCACAAGTAATTGACATATGTATTTCTCAAGTTATATTATTCCCAAGTATCAACTAATCTATTTAGAATGAAGGTAAAATAGTATTAAAATCACTCTTCCACTGATTAAAAGTTTTAATATCCATAATTTGGTCTAATATCTTGGGCATCAAAGCTCCTTCAAGTGCTTAAAATGTGTTCAAATTACCTTTTAATTGCAACTCTATTTTGGTCTGGTAATTTGAAATATCACTTAGTAACCCAATCATTTCAAAAGTACTTGCCAAATTTGCAGGCGCATTGGGGTAATATTTATATTGCATGTGCAATTGTACCATTGTTGACACCCCTAGGATCCATGTGCTCATAATCTCTTTCAAATTTCCTTCATGTTACAGGTAATTGGCATATGTATTTCTCAAGTTATATCATTCCCAAGTATCATCTAATCTATGTAGAATGAAGGTAAAATAGTTTTAAAATCACTCTTCCATTGATTAAAAGTTTTAACATCCCTATTCTTGTCTAATATCTTGGGAATCAATCCTCTTTCAAGTGCTTCAAATGTGTTCAACTTACCTTTTAATTGCTACTCTAGTTTGGTCTGCTAATTTGAAATATCACTTAGTAACCCAATCATTTCCAAAGTACTTAGCAACTTTGTAGGTGCATTGGGGTAATATTTATCTTACATGTGCAATACTACTATTGTTGAAACCCTTGGGATCCATGTGTGCATAATCTATTTCAAATTTCCTTCATGTTACAGGTAATTGATATATGTATTTCTCAAGTTGTTATATCATTCCCAAGTATCATCTAATCTATGTAGAATGAAGGTAAAATAGTATTAAAATCACTCTTCCACTGATCAAAAGTTTTAATATCGCTGTTTTGGTGTAATATATTGGGCATCAATGGTCCTTCAAGTGCTTCAAATGTGTTGAACTTACCTTTTAATTGCACCTCTAGTTTGGTTTGGTAATTTGAAATATCACATAGTAACCCAATCATTTCAAAAGTACTTTCAAAATTTGTAGGCATATTGGGGTAATATTGATTTTACGTGTGAAATACTACCATTGTTGACACCCTTGGGATCCATGTGCACATTATCTATTTCAAATTTCCTTCATGTTATAGGTAATTGACATATGCATTTCTCAAGTTGTTATATCATTCCCAAGTATCATCTAATCTATGTAGAATGAAGGTAAAAGAGTATTAAAATCACTCTTCCACTGATCAAAAGTTTTAATATCCCCATTTTGGTCTAATATCTTTGGAATTGATGCTCCTTCAAGTACTTAATTTGTGTTCAGCTTACCTTTTAATTGCAACTCTAGTTTGGTCTGGTAATTTAAAATACACTTAGTAACCCAATCATTTCAAAATTACTTGCCAACTTTGTAGGCGCATTGGGGTAATATTTATCTTGCATGTACAATCCTAGCATTTTTGACACCCTTAGGATCCATTTGTGCATAATTTCTTTCAATTTTCCTTCATGTTACAGGTAATTGACATATGTATTTCTCAATTTGTTAAATCATTCCTAGGTATCATCTAATCTATGTAGAATGAAGGTAAAATAGTATTAACATCACTCTTCCACTGATTATAAAAGTTTTAATATCCCCATTTTGGTCTAATTTCTTGGGAATCAATACTCCTTCAAGTGCTTCAAATGTGTTCAACTTACCTTTTAATTGCAACTCTAGTTTGGTCTGGTAATTTGAAAGATCACTTAGTAACCCAATCATTTCAAAAGTACTTTCCAACTTTGTAAGCGCATTGGCGTAATATTTATCATGCATGTGCAATCCTACCAATGTTGACACCCTTGGGATCCATGTGCACATAATCTCTTTCAAATTACCTTCATGTTATAGGTAATTGACATATTTATTTCTCAAGTTTTTATATCATTCCCTAGTATCATCTAATCTATGTAGAATGAAGCTAAAATAGTATTAAAATCACTATTCCACTGATCAAAAGTTTTAATATCTACATTTTGGTCTAATATCTTGGGTATCAATGCTCCTTCGGGTGCTTCAATTATGTTTAACTTACCTTTTAATTGCAACTCTATTTTGGTCTGGTAATTTGAAATATCACTTAGTAACATAATCATTTCTTAAGTACGTGCCAACTTTGTAGGTGCATTGGGGTAATATTTATCTTGCATATGCAATCCTACAATTTTTGACACCGTTGGGATCTATGTGCGCATAATCTCTTTCAAATTTCTTTCATGTTACAGGTAATTGACATATGTATTTCTCAAGTTATATTATTCCCAAGTATCATCTAATATATGTAGAATGAAGCTAAAATAGTATTAAAATCAATCTTCCATTATTCAAAAGTTTTAATATCCCCATTTTGGTCTAATATATTGGGCATCAATGTTCCTTCAATTGCTTCAAATGTGTTCAACTTACCTTTTAATTGTAACTCTAGTTTGGTCTAGTAATTTAAAGTATCACTTAGTAACCCAATCATTTAAATTGTACTTGCCAACTTTGTAGGCGCATTGGGTTAATATTTTTCTTGCATGTGCAACCTAATGATTGTTGACACCTTGGGATCCATGTGTGCATAATATATTTCAAATTAATTTCATATTACATGTAATTGACATATGTATTTCTCAATTTGTTATATCATTCCCAAGTATCATCTAATCTATGTTGAATGAAGGTTAAATAGTATTAAAATCACTCTTCCATTGATCAAAAGTTTGAATATCCCCATTTTGGTCTAAAATCTTGGGCATCAATGCTCCTTCAAGTGCTTCAAATGTGTTCAACTTACCTTTTAATTGCAACTCTAGTTTGGTCTAGTAATTTGAAAGATCACTTAGTAACCTAATCTTTTCAAAAGTACTTGCCAACTTTGTAGGCACATTGGGGTAATATTTATTTTGCATGTGCAATCCTTCCATTTTTGACACCCTTGGGATCCATGTGCGCATAATCTCTTTGAAATTACCTTCATGTTACAAGTAATTGACATATGTATTTCTCAAGTATTTATATCATTCCCAAGAATCATTTAATCTATGTAGAATGAACCTAAAATAGTATTAAAATCACTATTCTGATTAACAGTTTTAATATACCCATTTTGGTCTAATATCTTGGGAATCAATGCTCCTTCAAGTGCTTCAAATGTGTTCAACTTACCTTTTAATTGCAACTCTATTTTGGTCTGGTAGTTTGAAATATCACTTAGTAACCCAATTATTTCAAAAGTACTTGCCAACTTTGTAGGCTCATTGGGGTAATATTTATCTTGCATGTGCAATCCTACCATTTTTGACACCCTTGGGATCCATGTACGCATAATATCTTTCAAATTTCCTTCATGTTATAGGTAATTGACATATGTATTTCTGAAGTTGTTATATCATTCCCAAGTATCATCTAATCTATGTAGAATGAAGGTAAAACAATATTAAAATCAATCTTCCAATGTTCAAATGTTTTAATATCCCCATTTTGGTCTAATATCTTGGGCATCAATGCTCCTTCAAGTGCTTCAAATGTGTTCAACTTACCTTTTAATTGCAACTCTAGTCTGGTCTGGTAATTTGAAATGTCACATAGTAACCCAATCATTTCAAAATTACTTGCCAACTTTGTAATTTCAAAGAGATCATTTGCAACACTTATTAATTTCACAATGACACTATTCTATTATTAAGTAAGAGCATGAAACACATATAACATAAAGCAAATTAACACAATGAACACCATATTTTTACATGGAAAACCCAATGAGGGAAAAACCATGGTGAGGGTTAACTCAATATAAAAGATCATAAAAAAATACAAAGGCTCATTGCCAAGGGCTCACTACCCAAAAGAGGACTCACTGTCCAAGAAAAAAGGCTCACTACCTACAAAAATGACTCACTGTCCAACAAGGAGGCTCACTGCCTATAAGTACAAAAGAGAAAAAAAGATCCACCTCAACAATTAATGCACATCCGCAGGATTATAGAAACTTTTAGCTCACTGCCTTGAACACAATAAAGAACTATTGTCTCGAGTCACTCACACACACACACTTCTTCTCTTATGATTTGTGCCTCACTTTCATCACTTTGCATCACACTGTCATACACCTCTTCATAATTAGTCTTGCTCTTATACCATCCTCATCCTTAAAAACCTTTTCAAGGTTGGCCACAAATATCTCATTTCATAAATTCAAATTAGGTCAGCAACTCAACATTCCCATGGTGGAAAGGAATGAGAGTGGACCATTAAAACATTTAACCAAGACCAAAAATAATGTCTCAGATCAACCACATGCTTCCTCAATTTAATTTTATTCTTTGAATGAAGTGTAAACACCAGGTCGTCAAACCTAATGAAAACACAAAAGAACATTGATGTACACACTTCCCAACAAGAAGATGACACACAGATGCCACAACACATTTCCTTATGCATGAGAATACATCTCAAAATCTTCCAGATACATCTGTAGCAAAACAACAAACTTGAATCACTGAACACCTTTCACTAGTCCATCCTGACTGTATAAACTCATACTAAAATACTGAAACAAGACTTCCGGATCACCAAACTTCAAACCTCTTCAACAGAGCACATAAAAGACCTTCACAAGACATATTCTAGATCCACAAGATCTAAAACAAAATAGAGGAGGACTTCAAAGCAACAATATTTCTCCCAATCCACAGAAGACCAACTCTGCCATAATAGTTCACATACTGGTGAACATAAGTTTCATGTACCATCAAGCCAGATGCTAAAACTCAAGAAATATCACCATGGGATTACCATTATCAATCCTTCAGATCTGCACAGGCATATAATCAACACAGAAGAAATACGGAGCACATACCAGAGCACATTTTGAACACTTTCATGACCCTGACTTCTCTTCTTTATTAATTTCTCGAAAGCACTTGGAAACTTGTCAAACCAACACAACTGCAACATCATAAAGATAGCTCCATGTACTCACAATATCTCAACATCATCTCAGCTATACATGTACAATTTGCAACATAATGAACTATGTTGACATCAATGACAACATTAATGACAACACCACCAAACTAGCTCATACTTGCAACAATCTCCCCCTTTGTTATTGATGGCAACACATGATGTGAAAAACCATCAAAGCCAAGCATTTACACAATATCCTAGGAAAACACCTCTTCTTCTTCACTTGTTTTTCACATGAATTTCTCTCCCCCTTTGACATCAATGGCAAAGATCAACAAAACTTATTACTCCCCCTTAGGAGTACACTCATACTGCAACAATGAAAACCTTTTCTACTTCCCCTATGGAGTAGACCCATCTATCAGTCTAGAGAAATGAAGAATCTATGAATTCACTGGACTGATACACCTTCATGTGCACCTAGTTAGGAGGGCCAATGACCCCCAACCTCTCCCTAAGATGTTCAAAAGTATCCTTTAGAAGAGTCTTAGTAAATATGTCTGCAATTTGTTCCTTTGTTGTCACATACTCCAATCTAACCTCATTCTCCAACACTTTTTCTCTCAGAAAATGATACTTGATAGATATGTGTTTTGTTCTTGAATGCATAATTGGGTTCTTTGAAATGTTTATTACACTTGTGTTGTCACAAAAAATAGAAGTAGGCTCATCACATACCACACCAATGTATTTCAGTGTATGCTTCATCCATAAAACCTATGTGCAACAGGATGCTGCAACAATGTATTCTGCCTCTACAGTGGATAAAGAAACCGAGTGTTGTTTTTTTCTGAACCATGAAACTAATCTTCCACCAAGAAAGAAATCGCCACCACTGGTACCCTTCTGGTCATCTACACATCCGACCCAATCAACATCTGTATAAGCACTCAGTGTGAAATCATCACTCTTAGGATACCATAATCCATAATCGAGTGTACCTTTAAGATATCTAAATATCCTCTTAACAACCATAACATGTGCTTCTCTAGGATCTGCTTGGAATCTGGCAACTAAAAATACTGCATGCATAATGTTCGGTTTGGTAGTAGTAAGGTGCAATAGTCCACCAATCATAGATCTATATTTGCTCTGACCAATCTTAGTAGATTCATCATCTCTACTTAGTTTACATCTGGTTACCATAGGAGTACAAATTGGTTTGGAATCATCCATCCCAAACTTCTTCAACAGTTCTTTTACATACTTAAACTGTGAAATGAATATCCCTTTATCATTTTTTTTCACTTGTAGACCAAGGAAGAAATTCAATTCACCGATCATAGACATCTCAAATTCTTTCTACATCTCTTCAACAAACCTTTTACACATGCCTTCATTTCCACCAACAAGATATCATTAACATAAAAAACCACTATCAAAATTTTGTTACCTTGCACTTTGAAGTAGAGATTGTTGTCAATAGAACCTTTGTTGAATCCTTGCTTTTTCAGGTATCTGTCCAATCTTGCATACCAAGCTCTGGGAGCTTGCTTTAGTCCATATAGTGCTTTCTTCAACTTACAAACTATGTCTGATTTGTTAGATAACTGAAACCCTTCAGGTTGCTCCATGTACACTTCTTCCTCCAATTCACCATTTAGAAATGCTGACTTAACATCCATCTGACACACTTTGAAGTCCTTATGGGAAGAAAAATCCAAAAATATCCTGATAGCTTCCATTTTGGCCACAAGGGAAAAATTTTCTTTAAAATATATACCTTCAACTTGTGAATATCCTTTGTATACTAGTCTTGTCTTATTTATTACAACTTTTCCACTTTCATTCAGCTTACTCCGGAACACCCATTTCAAGCCAATCACATTTTTATTCACAAGCCTAGGGACTAGTTCCCATGTCTAATTCTTTTCTATCTACTGCAACTCTTCTTTCATAGCTCTCATCCAACTCTCATCTTCACATGCTTCACTTACAAATTTAGGTTCAATTTTAGATAATAGACAAAAAATTACCTCACCTACAACTCTGCTTCTAGTCTTTACACCTTCACTTTTATCTCCAATTATCTGATCCTTTGGATGATTCTTCTGTACATACTTAGGAGTTGTAATAGCAGGTTCCAGTTCATTTTCTTCTTCTCCTTCTTCTTCTTCCACTTGCTCTTATTTATATTCTTCTTCCTTCTTGTTTTATTTAGGTACATGTCCACATATAGGATCAACAGGTTCAACTTCACTAATCTCAATAGGTCTGTGTATGTCTTCATCAACCTTTACATTAGCACTTTCAATAATCTTTCTCAATCTTTTGTTAAAGAATTTGTATGCTTTGCTAGTAGTAGAGTATCCAAGAAATATTCCTTCATTACATATAGCATCAAACTTTCCAAGATTTTCATCATCTCTTTTAATATAGCATCTACTTCCAAATACCTTAAAATACTTCACAATAGCAGTCTTACCAATCCATAACTCAAAAGGAGTCTTTGTGCTGTTGTATTTGATCTAAACTCTATTAAGAACATAAACAACAGTATGCATTGCCTCTCTCTAGTACACATCTGGTACATTTGATTCTTTCATCATGGTTCTAGTAGCTTCCTGTACAGTCCTATTTTTCCTTTCAACTTCTCCATTTTGCTGAGGGGTTCTTGGAGCAAAAAACTATCTTCTTATGCCATGTTGTTCACAAAATGCATTAAATTCACTAGAAGTGAATTCTCCACCTCTATCAGATCTCAAACACTTGATTTTCAAATTTACTTCATTTTCCACTCTTGCTTTGAATGTACCTTAAACCTATCTAGAGCCTAAGTCTTTTCTCTAAGAAAATAAACCCATGTCATTTGAGTATAATCATTAATAAGCAACATGAAATATCCATCACCATTCAGGCTTCCGGTTCTAGTCAGACCATAGAGATCAATATGAACTAACTCCAACATTCTAGTAGTAGAATGCTATTTTCCCTTAAAGCTGCATCTAGTCTATTTCCCTAATTGACAACTTCTACATATAGCATTAGCAGGTCTTGTGATTCTAGGTAGCCCTCAAACAATCTCCTTTACATTGATCTTGAACAGATTATTAAAATTTACATGTCCCATTCTCCGGTGCCATAACCAACTTTCACTGATTTGAGATATAAGGTAATGGCCATCAACTCCCTTCAGTTGATAGATATTTCCATGAGTTCTTCTTCCAACAACAATCATATTTCCATTTTTAGATCCTTTTTTGATTTCATAGGTATTGTTTTGAAACACAAGTTTGAAACCATTGCTACACATCTAACCAACACTCAGAAGGTTATGCCTCAATCCCTTCACATAATATACATCATCAATATTGTGTACTCCATCAAAACTAATTGAACCTTTCCCATATATCTTCACTCTTGAATCATCACCAAACATAACTAAACCACCATCATATTTCTCAAGTTTAGTGAACTTACTCTTATCTCCGGTCATTTGATTAGAACATCCACTATCATCAACCTCATTCTCAGATTCATCATCAAAAATTCTTGCTTCTTCTTTAACATAGTACAACTTCTTATATTTCTTATCTTTTCTATCCTTGTCCTTATAATCCTTGTTCTTTTTATGTGCAGCTCTATTCAGACATCTTGAGGCATAATGACCAATATTACCACAACTAAAACATTTAAAGGGAAACATACCTTTATATTTTCGAGTGTCTTTCTTCAACTTCCTGGTGAAGTTTACTTCCAATTCATCAACACCATCACTATCCAGTTCCTCTTCAATCTTCATTGCCTTAAATGTCATTTCTATCTTTTCTTCCATCTTGTCTTCTTTCTAGAACTTTCTCATCTCAAATGCTTGCAAGGTGCCGAACAACTATTCCAATGTGTACTTCTTAGGATCATACATTTCTTCAATCACCGAGATCTTATTGTTGTAGCAGTTTGGTAGAGTGATCAAGATCTTCTCAATTATATCTTCATCTAATAGTTTTCCTCGATTTCTAACTTCATTTGCAGTTAGTTCAACCCTTTGAAAGAAACTTGAAAATTCTTCACCTTCTTCCATCTCCAAATTCACAAATATGTGCTTTTCCACCAACTTCTTTATCAATTTCACTCTTTTATTTTCTTTATACATGTCTTCCAACTTCTTCCAGACCTCATAAGCAGTATCCAAAGAAAGAACCTTAGCTCACTCATTTTTAGACAACTTGCTGCAAATAGCATACTTTTCCTTCTCATTTTCTTCATAAGAAGAAATCTCATCTGCAGTAGTAAGACCACCAGATGGGGGTGTATACTTTGTCTCAATAGCCTTCCAGGTCTTGAAACCAAGAGAGATAATATATCCTTTCATTTGTCCCTTCAAGTCATTGTATTCAGTTCCATCGAACATAGGGATCATCAACTTATGCACCATCGGATCTTCCTTAAGCAGTTAAGCTCTACACCAAGGAACCAGAGCTCTGATACCAATTGTTAAACAAGCGCAGGACAACTGAGAGGGGGGCTGAATTAGTTGTCACAAGATTCAAACTTAAAACTTCAATACTTATTAATTTCACAACTGCACTATTCTATTATTAAGTAAGAGCATGAAACACAAATAACAAAAAGCAAATTAACACAATGAACACCAAATTTTTACATGGAAAACCCAATGAGGAAAAAACCACGGTGAGGGTTAACTCACAATATAAAAGATTATAAACAAAATACAAAGGCTCACTACCCAAAAGAGGACTCACTATCCAAGAACAAAGGCTCACTGCCTACAAAAAAGGACTCATTGTCCAACAAGGAGGCTCACTGCCCATAGGTACAAAAGAGAACAAAAGATCCACCAAGGAAATTAATGCACATCCACAAGATTGCAGAAACCTTCAGCTCAGTGCCTTCAACACAATGAAGAACTGCTATCTCGACTCACTCACACACACACTTCTCTGCAGTTTGCTGGCTCCTTTTGTCCTTTCCATCTGTTTTATTGTCTTTGATTCGTCATACATACCATCCTCATCCTTAAAGAAGCCTTTTCAGTGTTACAATATCTCAGTTCATAAATTAGGTGAAACTCAACATTCCCAGTGGAAAGATAAGTGGATAATAAATATTCTTAAGATGATATAATATATACGGATCAACCCACATAGCTTCCTCAGTTAGTTTTATTATTCCCAGATGAAGTACAAAGCACGGTTGATTAATTATTGAAAACAAAAGAAGACATTTTAAATGCCCCATGAATGCAGCCCCGGATTTCTTCAAGAATACATCTAGGTCTTGAGATACATCACGGAAAAACATGACAATCCTATTTTCCTTTCCGCGGTGTCATGACTAAACAAATAAATCACAAAACGCAGCTTCCGGATCACCAAACTTTAAACCTCTTCAGCCTGGCCTCAGGCCTCTTCCAGGTCTTGGGTCAGTAGGACTACAACATTCTTTCTGAATCTGAAATAACAAGTTCCTCGGGTGGTGTAAGTTCATTTTATCGACAGGCTAAAACAAAATATCATGGGATCACCATTATAATCCTTGATTCAAACTAAGCTGGATCTTATAAAAATCAAACTATTCCTTCTTTCTTCTCTGCTTCTCTGCTGTTAATCTTCTCTCACAGCATGAAACTTATTCATTAGCACAAACGCAGCATCTAAGATAGCTCCACCGTCACAGCATCCGACATCTCAACTATACATGCAATCTGCTATATACTGAATTGTGTTGACATCAATGATAACATTAATGACAACACCACCAAACTAGCTCATACTTGCAACACAACTTACCTTTTAATTGCAACTCTAGTTTGGTCTGGTAATTTGAAATATCACCTAGTAACCCAATCATTTCAAATGTATTTTCCAACTTTGTAGGCGCATTAGGGTAATATTTATCTTGCATGTGCAATCCTACTATTGTTGACACGCTTGGGATCTATGTGCGCATAATCTCTTTCAAATTTCCTTCGTGTTACAAGTAATTAACACATGTATTTCTCAAGTTGTTATATAATTCCCAAGTATCATCTAATCTATGTAGAATAATGGTAAAATAGTATTAAAATCACTCTTTCACTGATCAAAAGTCTTAATATCTCTATTTCTGTCTAATATTTTGGGCATCAATTCTCCTTCAAGTGCTTCAAATGTGTACAACTTACCTTTTAATTGCAACTCTAATATGGTCTGGTAATTTGAAATATCACTTAGTAACCCAATCATTTCAAAAGTACTTGACAACTTTGTAGGTGCATTGGGGTTATATTTATCTTTCATGTACAATCCTACCATTGTTGATACCCTTAGAATCCATGTGCACATAATCTCTTTCAAATTTCCTTCATGTTAGAAGTAATTGATATATGTATTTCTCAAATTGTTATATCATTCCCAAGTTTCATCTAATCTATATAGCATGAAGGTAAAATATTATTAAAATCACTCTTCCACTGATGAAATTTTTTAATATCCCCACTTTGGTCTAATATCTTGGGCACCAATGCTCCTTCAAGTGCTTCAAATGTGTTCAACTTACCTTTTAATTACAACTCTAGTTTGGTTTGGTAATTTGAAATAACACTTAGTAACCCAATCATTTCAAAAGTACTTGCCAACTTTGTAGGTGCATTGGGGTAATATTTATCTTGCATGTGCAATCCTACCATTGTTGACATGCTTGGGATCCATGTGCACATAATCTCTTTCAATTTGCCTTCATATTACAAGTAATTAACATATGTATTTCTCAAGTTGTTATATCATTCCCAAGTATCATCTAATCTATGTAGAATGAAGGTAAAATAGTATTAAAATAACTCTTCCACTGAAGTTTTAATATCCCCATTTTGGTCTAAATTATTGGGCATCAATGCGCCTTCAAGTGCTTCAAATTTGTTCAACTTACCTTTTAATTGCAACTCTAGTTTGGTTTGGTAATTTGAAATATCACTTAGTAAACCAATCATTTCAAAAGTACTTGCCAACTTTGTAGGTGCATTGGGGTAATATTTGTAAGGAAAGCTAAGTGCAGAAGCAACTCTCCTAACGTCAAAACCTCAGGGAAGAATCTTGAGATACCTTTAAATTTTTACAATTACAGTCCAAATAAGATGCACTTGAAAGAGATAACAAAAATAGAGAATTATACATACACATATGAACACTAGATTTACGTGGGAAAACCCTTACGGGAGAAAAACCCACCACACCAAGAGAAGTCACTTTGTATTATAGTAATGGAGATTACATACATAGATCAGACTTATCTTTCTGATGTCAAATTACAACAACTTTCACAATGACCAACCTTGTATAGAAGATTCCAGTTACAATATACTCAGAATAGAATTCACACTATTCACCTTTCGAACTATTCACCAAACCATCGAACTGATCCTATGAACCAACCTACTTTTGCAATCTTTGAGTATAACCATGACGCCCTTGTCTGTCAAACTTCCTCTTAGTAACGGCCGCACAGTCCAACTGCTAGTGGTTCCCATTCGACTTTTCTGATTGGTCAAATACAAGCCACATAGGATAGTCTTCACTCGGTCAAAGCATTCAACCTGTGTTGGCATGTTGGTGAGACACTAACTGTGTCTCCCCGATGCCACAAGAATCAACCATCAATGTCACCAAGAGTCATTACTATTGGCAAGAGGTTACACCAAGTCCAGAAAGCTATCGCTAAGACTTCGCCGTGTCGACAAGAGCTCATACCGATGATCATCACTTGTATTGCTATCGCCAAGACTTATCGCTATGGATGAGACATCATACCGAAGCTCCAAAGTCACATAGACAATAGAATTCCCATCAGCAAGACTATCGTCCTTCGCTAAGAGACCATACCGAGCCTTTATGTTATATCAGAACATCCAACAGTCGGCAAGACTTAGCGCTATTGCTGAGACATTACTCTGAAGTCTTCAAGTCACATCGCAATGTTCCACCATTGGCGAGACTTTGTTCATCGCTAAGGCTTCATACTGAAGCCTCCAAGTTACCTCGATGACTCCAAATGAATACCTATCGGTGAGACATCTCCATATCGACAAGACTTCATACCGAAGCATATGAGTTACTCCAATGACCACATGTGTAACACCCTGTCAGCGAGACATACAATCTCAATAAGACTTCATACTGAGATAAGCCTTTTGGCCAAGGGCCTCCCCGACACTGCTTGTTGCCCAGAGTCTTCCCGATATTTGATAAGAATGGCCTATCGACCAGAGATCTCCACTTGACAGAGGGTTACAACGAATGCCACAAGTCATAGCGACAGGTCCACTCGACAAGACTAAAACAAGGTCTCAGTGACAAGAATTGTTCAACAAGGTTTCAACTGCTAGTCAGCCAGACACAAAACAAGTCACACCGACTTGGCTCTCTTAGAGGTTTCAGCCTGTGGGATTGAGGCATATATTTCCAACAATATTTATCTTGGATGTGCAATCCTACCATTGTTGACACCCTTGGGATCCATGTGTGCATAATATCTTTGAAATTGCCTTCATGTTATAGGTAATTGACATATGTAGTTCTCAAGTTGTTATATCATTCCCAAGTATCATCTAATCTATGTAGAATGAAGGTAAAATAGTGTTAAAATCACTCTTCCCATGATCAAAATTTTTAATATCCCCATTTTTCTCTAATATTTTGGGCATCAATGCTCCTTCAAGTGCCACAAATGTGTTCAAATTACCTTTTTAATTGCAACTCTAGTTTGGTCTGGTAATTTGAAATATTGCTTAGTAACCCAATCATTTCTAAATTACTTGCCAACTTTGTAGGTGCATTGGGGTAATATTTATTTTTCATGTGCGATCCAACCATTGTTGACACCCTTGGGATCCATGTGCGCATAAGCTCTTTCAAATTTACTTCATGTTACAAGCAATTGACATATGTATTTCTCAAGTTGTTATATCATTCCCAAGTATCATCTAATCTATACAGAATGAAGGTAAAATAGTATTAAAATCACTCTTCCACTGATCAAAATTTTCAATATCCCCATTTTGGTCTAATATCTTGGGCATCAAAGCTCCTTCAAGTGCTGTAAATGTTTTCAACTTACCTTTTAATTGCAACTCTAGTTTGGTTTGGTAATTTGAAATATTACTTAGTAACCCAATCATTTCAAAAGTACTTTCCAACTTTGTGGGTGCATTAAGGTAATATTTATCTTGCATGTGCAATCCTACGATTGTTGACACCCTTGGGATCCATGTGTGCATAATCTTTTTAAAATTTCCTTCATGTTACAGGTAATTGACATATGTATTTATGAAGTTGTTATATCATTCCCAAGTATCATCTAATCTATGTAGAATGAAGGTAAAAAAGTATTAAAATCACTCTTCCATTGATCAAAAGTTTTAATATCCCCATTTTGGTATAATATCTTAAGAATCAATGCTCCTTCAAGTGTTTCAAATGTGTTCAACTTACCTTTTAATTGCAACTCTAGTTTGTTCTGGTAATTTTAAATATCACTTAGTAACCCAGTCATTTCCAAAGTACTTGCCAACTTTGTAGGTGCATTGGGGTAATATTTATCTTGCATGTGCAATTGTACCATTTTTGACACACTTGGGATCCATGTGTGCATAATCTCTTTCAAATTCCCTTTATGTTATAGGTAATTGACATATGTATTTATGAAGTTGTTATATCATTCCCAAGTATCATCTAATCTATGTAGAATGAAGGTAAAATAGTATTAAAATCACTCTTCCATTAATGAAAAGTTTTAATATCCCCATTTTGGTCTAATATCTTTGGCATCGATGCTCCTTCAAGTGCTTCAAATGTGTTCAAATTCCCTTTAATTGCAACTCTAGTTTTGTTTTGTAATTTGAAATATCATTTAGTAACCAAATCATTTCAAAAGTACTTGCCAACTTTGTAGGCACATTGGGGTAATATTTATCTTACATGTACAATCCTTCCATTTTTGACACCCTTGGGATCCATGTGCACATAATCTCTTTCAAATTTCCTTCATGTTATAGGTAATTGATATATGTATTTCTCAAGTTGTTATATCATTCCCAAGTATTATCTAATCTATGTAGAATACAAGATAACCTATGGCCCAAAAAATAACCCATAAGATTAATAATTCTTTTACTGACTTCCTCTCTATTTAATATTTTGATTCTGTACATTTCTCTAATTTCACATCAATTCATTTATTCTCAAGGATAATATTTCTCTATCCTGAATAGTTGTGTGGATTGAGCTTGACTGAGGAGTAGTGATTTTGATACTGTACATTGGGGAGGAGGAAAAACTTATCTCACCTTTTTTTGTTCTTGAATTAATTTGATAT
Source organism: Sequoia sempervirens (assembly GCA_007258455.2). Taxonomy (NCBI): domain Eukaryota; kingdom Viridiplantae; phylum Streptophyta; class Pinopsida; order Cupressales; family Cupressaceae; genus Sequoia; species Sequoia sempervirens. The sequence goes on from VDFB02352964.1 coordinate 26,201, forward strand.
GGTGTCTTTGCAATTTGTCAAAATCTACTTGTAACTTCTTTGCAACAACTTCAATAAATACTATAGTTCTCACCACCAAGGATGTTGCTTGTGGGTCACATGTATTTGCAAGCCTCTAGACAATAAGATTACATATTATCTCTCTAACATATTTTGTAACTTGAGTATTTTTAGTCTCTAGAGAAATTATGGACACATAGCCAATGTTTCAAACCTGGTACTAAATCCAAACCCAAAATATAAATTTGTAGCCTACCCCTTGAATTCCAAAACTTCTTTACTTGTATCCCGACTCTTAATAGTGTCCAATACGATGGTTGAGGCACTATCCCATCCTGGTAATAACAACAATCACTTTCTTGCACAATTTATCTTCCCTCTTTAAGAGTGATATCATTGACATGAAAATCAACCTCTTGTATGAGTTTTCTTGCAATCTCTTTTATCTCCTCCTTTGTTGATTTTTCTCTTTCCCTATTGATTTTCCTAAAAAAATTTCCATTTTTATTTTAATCAATAAGTCCTTAAATTCCTTGGACTTTACAAATTCATTATTTGAGAGGAATTATGTACAAGCCAATTCCCTTACATCATTCATTACACTCCCACCTGTACTGAGGTTGATCAACATTATATCTTGAGGGGGATACTCAATTTAGATTCTTGGTGGGGATACAAGAACTTGATTCACTTTCTTAGGGTCTAGTGCATTTTCCCCTATTCCTTATGATTCATCATAATAAATTGAATACTCCACTAGGGCTTGGACACCACCTAGTTGTATTGGAGCATCTCTTAAAGGAGTATTTGATGTTGTTGGCCTCTCCAATTGATAAGTAGGTTGCTCAACCTCCTCTCCTTGTTGTGTATCTTCCTTTATTTTATTCTATATAAAAGCCCTTGGAGCAAGAGTATAAACATTATCAAGAATAGTTTGCATCCTAACAATGGGATCCTTGATTTCTCTATATTCTTCTTGATAACCCAAATTAGCTTGTTTTCTCTTTTTCTCCCTTGATAATTGTTATCCAAGAAATCTTTCTTCTTTGGACCTCTATATCAGAAACACAATTCTTGATCACATCTTCACTTCTACCAAATTCATTATAGAAGTTGGACCTCATTACTCCTAGCTTGAGTTGATCAATAAAATTCTTAGGATCATAATTCCTCTTTTTATCTACCCTCATTCAATAGAGTTGCAATATACGATTTAACAATTCCAATCCTTCTTTGGCAGTTTTCATGAAATCAAAAAACACTATTAATGATTTCAACAATGGCCCCTTTATTATGATTTATCATATGAAACTTATCTACCTCATTTATCTGCCACATGATTTCAATAATTGGGATCCTATCTAGCACAATTATCTATAGTAGGTGATGTTGAACTTGAGCACCATAAATATTGATGACTAGAGTGTTGGAGTAGAGAAACCAATTCCCCCAATTGTAATCTATCCCTATCTTAGGTATTTTATCCTTAGGCCTCAAGAAATTCGTTACCTTCTTAGCTAGTCTACCAATGTTGTTATAACCCAATTTCACAAAGAGGAGCCAATAATTGAACACTTTTAACATAATTTATGTTCAAAAAATAACATATTTTTATTTAGAAAAATAAATTTTATACAACACAATTATATTTAAACATGTTTCAATTCTAATCTATTTTTTTTACTTCCTATTTGAATTTTTTTCTCTATCTTCTATAATATCAACATCTAATATAATTAGTTACATACTAGAATCTAAAATAATTGAACACTTTTAACATAATTAGTTACATACTAGAATCTAAAATAATTAAATTTTTAACTTATTTATGTTATATCTTACCCTCATATTTCACAAAGAGGAGCCAATAATTGAACACTTTTAACATAATTTATGTTCAGAAAATAACATATTTTTATTTAGAAAAAACAATTTTATACAACACAATTATATTTAAACATGTTTCAATTCTCCATTTTTTTTAACTTCCTATTTGAATTATTTTCTCTATCTTCTATAATATCAAAATCTAATATAATTAATTACATACTAGAATCTAAAATTTAATGATTGAACCTAAAATCTCTTCACCCTATAACCTAAAATAATAAATCATATCCATAAAATTTTACACCTTCTTCATATAACAATTTACAACATATAACCTAAAATGATAATTCACAACCCTAAAATTCTACACTTATACATCAAACATTCTACAAACTATTACCCTATTGTATTATCTAGAAGTCTCTATTCATCTTTCATGCTAGGAAATGTGGATTACTCAATTGACACCAAGGTTTGTGTGGAAAAATGGTGGACCCTGCTATATAGGCTAAACACAAGGTCTCTTCATTGTGTGATATTTACATGTTAGAAGATACAACCCCTTCATGTATAAAATTTTGAGAATCTAAGGAACCCTAACATTATTCAAATTTTCATTTTGTTTGTGTTTTATAGGGTGAGAGAAAGAGATAGAAACCACCAATGATATGGAAGACATGGAAAGGTGAATCTATCCCAAGGAGTGGCTTCGATTTCTAGATAGGTGCCACTTATATGAAACTTAGCAATTTTCTTTCTCTTAAATAGTTGTTTCTTGTTTCCTTCAAAGAGTTCCTCAAATGATGATCTATCGCATCACTTTGGATTTTGTCTCCAAATCTCACACATAAATGGTTTTTCATACTTGGATCAATATAAATAGGCACTATAATTAAAAAAAATCATCAAATAATCCCCTATTATCTCATGAATTTGTAAATCATAGTGTAATATGCGCTCCAATTAATTTAAAAAATATTGTGAAGGTGCGATGTGATATAAAATATAAGATATGGGCATGTTTATAGATTCATTCTCAGGTAAGAATTTTCCTAATTAGTGTGACTTTTTAGATGCTCTATCAAAAGACTAATACCCGACTAAGTATGTCATCTATTATTTTGTCTTGTCCCTCATTTATGCATGCTTACTCCCTTAATTTTTAAGAGAAGTTATCATAGTCCCCCATATAAAATTTTCATAGTTATTGCATTAATATCATTAATATTAGTGGATCCCAAAAAATATGCCGCAACATCATCACTCATGGACCATCATTAGAAATGTAGTAGAAATATAATAGCAAAAATATGAGGTGTTAATATGTACACAATTTTTATAATATGATGTGCAATCCTTACAATACTTATTTATCTTCTATTTTATATTAACCCCTTCATCTATAACCTGAGGCAAAGTTTTTCCAAATTAAATTTCTTTTACGGGTATCTTAAACTCTAATTCACAATCTTTATTCAAGTCTAGAAGACTCAAAATTATATGGTTGATGTTCCTTGCACTATAAATAGCCTAGCATTGGATGCAAGATATTTTATGTTGTAACTAGAGTTATATTTATGTAACCCTTTGTAATATAAAATCTAGTGGCATTCCAAAATTGATCATAGATATGCTCTGATAGGGTGCATACATTTTGTTGTAATTGTTTATATAATATAGCCATGGTAAGGTAATAATTGATGAACATAGCATCATTCAATATACATAATCAATTAAAGTCCATTATCCATAGTTGTAGCAAAAGCATAAAAGAGGTAGATATTAACTGAGGTTGAGGATGAGAAAACCTAGAGACATCTTCTCGATAATCCATCTAAGTATTGTTTCTACATCTTCTTAGCTTACTTTATATAATTATCAAAATATTTATCTTATGGTATTGATGTTATCTTTTTATCACTCTTATGGGGTGGTTGTGTCATACCTTATCATCTTCACTTGATTAACATTTCTTAATAATTAACTCTATTTTCGATTCTCGTTTTTGACCCTAATGTACTCATTAGTATCTTTGATGATTTTATCCATTAATTTGACTTTTTTCATTTCTTCCTTTCTAAAACTACAAGGGCATTAGAGCATAAAGTATATACCCAATATTCTTACATAGTTTTAGTCCAAGTAAAAGAATTTAGTTCAATTTAGTTGGCTAGATACCATTTTAATGTTCATCTCGCATTGTAATTTTCATTATTGTTAATTTCATTCCTGTTGTATAATAACCATAGTATTAAAATTCTAAATTTTTCCCTACTATTTAATTTATTTTGTGACCTTTGTGCCATTTATTTATGTGATAGATTTGTCATGTTAGTAAGAAAATATTGTTGTTTCAAATATGTTTTGAGCATTATGATTTTTTTTTAATTTGTAAACTATGGGAAGAGGGCCCACACCTTTTATTAAACATAAAAAATAAATTACACTAATTCTACTATGAAGAGAAAGTAGGAGCAGAAGAGAAACTAAGAAACGCTAGAGCCTAAAAAGAAGTGAGGAGATCTGGGAGGAACAAAGAGAAGAGAAAGGAGGGAAACAATAACCATACAAAGCTGCAACATAGAGCAACACTCGCAACCATATAAAAAGCATCTAAGCTCGTCTATTATTTATAGAGAGGAGAGTATCCATGTTCCACTAAGAGCCCTCCACAAAATTCCTTTCCTTTGTTTCATAGTTTTTCAACCTTAGAATTTCTCCCAACTTTTCTCTTTATGCCACAATCAGGTTTCAATTTGTTGTTTGTTGTTTGGGAAATCCCAAGTTTCTGAGGTGGAGTCTATTGGAGTATGAGAAACACTGAGAGGGGGGGTGAATTAGTGTTTTAATAACCAAACTCAAATAAGTTGTTTTTCAAAACACATAACTTCTTTGGAATCATGGAATTTTCAATATCAAATATGTTTTCAAATGTGATAGTCAATAATAGATTCTTAAACCACATGAAAAACTCAAATGTTGCAAAGTACTGAAAGGAAGTTGCAAGTCTAAATTGCATGAATAATGAAAACTACATAGATCACAAAACAACCATAACACAATATTTTGATGAGTGGAAAACCCTCATAGGGATAAAAAATTGAACAATGGGGGAAATGGGGATGCTTTATAACCTAGGTCATAGAACACCAAACTTCTCCAATTGTAATTCAAATATGCCCTAGGATCCCAAATTGGATTGACTATCAACCCCAAAGGTGAGTCAATTCTCAACAAGGAAGACCTAGGAGGGGGTTCTTTAAGCTTTGAGGGGTTCACCACCAAGCAAAAGCTTGGAAAAGACAACTTAACATTTAACTCACAAAACCTAGTAATGCAAGCCAAATAATGAGTGCAAATGATGAAATTAAGCAACATCAAGTTAGGATGTATGTACTTGGGAAGTTTCGAAATGTGATGAGGATTCTAGAAATGCAAAAATGTTGTCAAAATATGCCAAGGAGGACTAAGACACCCTTATTGTTGTCTTAGTCCTGCTACTATTTTTTAAGGCAAATGTGGAATCTTTAGATGTCATAACAGAATCTGAAAGAATATCTACAAAATACCACTTAGAGGACTAAGACACCCTTGTTGCTAACTTAGTATTGTCTTAACTTTTTGAAATCTCTGAATGTGATCTTGAGGCTCAATGTATACACTTCCTTCTTCTTAGATCTCAGGTTTCAAAACTTCCAGATTTTTCTTGTAGGTGAGTTTCCGTGAAGATGACAACTTTGCAATGCAACTTTGTAATTTTTCACTTCAAATGATCTTCAAGTCTTCAACCTAGATAGACAAAAAAAACATGCAAGAGAGGAAAAACTTGTTGATTGTTAGTAAATGGGGGTTTGCCTTGGTCAAACCCCTTGTTGGTAATTAAACCTTGGAATGAAATGAAATAATGAGGGAAATGATGAATGAACAAAGTGCTATGTTGCAACTCACCAAACCCTTGTTATGAAATCCACAAACTTGTGTGAGATGGCTAGCTTGAATGTAGATATTGAATCAAACAAATTCTTGATAGATCTTGACTTGAATTGCTTGCTTGAATCAAAACCCTACATCATAAATGTTAGCTCAAAAACATATATTGCAAGAATATCTTTGATATGATGCTTGAATCTTGATGATGGCTCCAAATGCTTGATGAATTTCTCTTGAATGCTCAAATACTTTAATGCTTGGATTGCTTGTTAGATTTCTAGATGAAAATATGAGTGAAAGAACCTTGTATTTATACTTCTCTATGCTTAATATCCCAAAATTACACCACAACAAGCCGACATATGAAATCATTAATTAGAGGATAAATCCTGCCAAGATTTGAAATTAAATCCCAAAAATAACCTAAGGGGGACTAAGATGCCCTAGGTGGCGTCTTAGTCCTGAGGCATGAAACTCGGGGCACAAACTCCAAGAAGGGGCCCAATTAAGATGCCTTTGAAATCAGGGTCCCAAGACCTTTGGGGGACAAAGATGCCCTAGGTGGCATCTTAGTCCCAACCCAAAAATCAGGGACACACAACTAGGATCATTAAATTATCATTTCACCTTTGATGTTTGTCAGGATTAGCCATAAAAAAAATATAATTTATTAGGCTTGTGGATGCAAAATAGGACCAATTAAGACATAAATAAGGATAAACAAAGCAACGAGGGCCCAAACAAGTGTGAAAATGCAAAGGTCTGCATTTTCCCACACTACATTTAGCCCCCACTTTAGTGAGAGGATGAACTTGCTTCAAACTCACACTAAAGTAGCCAACCACACAATCAAGAGGGGTTCAAATGTATGAATGTTAGTAAGATAGGATGATAATAACCAAGATGGTGGCCAAGCCCCCAGGATCAAGATCCTATGGAAAACCAACATAAGCATAAAGTAACATGCTTGCAGATGATATATGAAGCCATAACAAGATTGCAAGCATACATCATCAAAGATAGAAAAAAGAAAAAGGAAAAGGAAAAATAGAAATGCAACGGATCAAAGCTTCGATTGGCCATCCAACGTGATGTGGACCAGGTCTAGGTTGTTTGTCCAAAAGAGGTTTACAAGTGGAACACATTGTCCACCATGCAAACAAAACACATGCTCACAAGGGCTAGTGAAGCTAGTTGTTCACTAGGTGAGCCCCAAGAGGTCCATATCAAAGTCATACCCCCATGACTATGATAAGGACAAAAATAAAAATGTACACTCACAAGAGAAAGTGAAGCTAGTTGTTCACTAGGTCCCCAAGGGACCATATCAAAGCCATACCTCCATGAATTTAATAAGGTATAAAAATAAAAATTCACGCTCACAAAGGCTAGTGAAGCTAGTTGTTCACTAGGTGAGCCCCAGGGAACCCTATCAAATCCACACCTCCATGACTTTAATAAGGTACAAAAAAGAAAAATGCATGCTCACAAGGGCTAGTGAAGCTAGTTGTTCACTAGGTGAGCCCCAGGGAACCATATCAAATCCACACCTCCATGAATTTAATAAGGTACAAAGAGAAAATGCAATAGGAAATAAAGATGTTTGAATGGATCTTGCTTAGTTCGTGTGAGGTCTTAATCTTAGGGGACATCATTCCTAATGTCTCCAAGAGAGGACCAATCAAAGGATAAAAGATTCACAACTTAAGGAATGCAGTGTGTCGCATCACCACTAAGAGGAATGTAATATACTAAGATAGATCAAACTCTTGAAGGACATTACTCCCAATGTCACCACAAAGAGAAAAACAAATTGCATGAAGTAAGAAGATCACATCAAGGAACATGAAATAACACAAATGAAATCATGCCAAAATAATGCCAATGTATGCCTCCACTTTAAAGAAATTACTAAACACCATGTTGTGAGAAATTACTTTAAAGTAGCCAAAAAATGAAAAAGAAAAAGGAAAAGAGGGTTTCCCCCCAGAAACACATAAGGGATCTATGGATTCAGGGTCAGTATTTTCTTTCTACAATGATATTAGAGAGCTTAGAACTGTCATCATTCCCCAAATACACATAGAATTGGAAGAATGACAAAAGAGAGCGAAAACAAAATGAAAAACCTTTTGGGTCAACATGGAAGAAACATGAATGTATTGATGCCTTGTGTCATACCCAAAAGGAAAACACAAGACAAAAGATGAAAAGGAAAATAAAAGATAATGCAAAATATTTTGGGTCAACATGGAAGAGACATTGGGTGTCTCGATGCCTTGCATCATCCCCAAAAGGAAAACACAAGACAAAAGATGAAAATGAAAGAAAAGATAATGCAAAATATTTTGGGTCAACATGGAAGAGACATAGGGTGTCTCGACGCCTTGCGTCATCCCCAAAAGGAAAACACAAGACAAAAATGAAAAGATAAATAAAAATAAAAGGTAAAGACCAATGAAAAGGAAAAAATCTTACGACATATAGAAGAATGAAGGTACCAATAGAGGAATGCACATAAAGAGAGAAAACATCAAATGGAACCTCATGGGGGATCACATAAGACACATGCAATCAACCAAAAAAAAACAAAAGGAAATAAAAAAGACTAGTAAAGCACATGTGAGTAAACCATCCAGCAGGTCATTCACATCATTGTGTTGTTCAGTATATGCAAAATGCAGATCTCTAGCGAGAGGGACAACGTCAAGTGTTGTACTAGGAGAATCACCAGGTTCAAAATGTGGTGAGTCACTCAATTTAGGAGGATCATCACATTTGTTATCATCTAAGCTCATAGAAGAGGAAAATAACAAATTCAACTTGTTATGCACTTGCTCATCAATATTAGTAGTTTTTTCATCATCATCCAAATAACTACAACAAGAGGACAAATGATAATATCCATAGAAGGTGCTAATCCTTGTTGTGTTGGAGACATAGGAGCTATTGTGCTGGTAATGGAGGAGGCTCATTTTTTATTGCTTCTGTCAAGTTCGAATTTTGATTTTCTATGTTGTTCATATTTTGAGAAATAGCACAACGTCTACGCCTGTAGACACGAAAAATATACCGATTGATCCTATACACCTGATCCTAATTTTCTAACACCAGTTCCCCCTTAATCATCTCTTTACTAACCATTTAATCAAATAATCTTTATTTGATTAAATTGATCATATTTCATCTCTTAATTAAACAAATCAATTTTATTTGATTAAGTCATCGTCTCCTATTAAATTAAATAAATCATTTTGTTTAATTAATCCTATAGTCCCTCTTTTAATCAAATAATTCATTTTATTTAATTAAGCTCTAAAGTCATTGCCTTTAAATTAAATAAATTAATCTTTATTTAATTTAAATTTAACACCATCCTCTTTAATTAAATAAATCAAACTTTATTTAATTAAGTCTAAAATCATTATTCCTCTCATTTTGATTTATTTAAATCCTAAAATCTAAATCAAATTGTCAAATTAGCTAACCTCCATTAAAATTAAGCAAATCATGATTAATACTAACACTAATCCCTCAAATCCTCTAGATTTTGCAACTTGCACATGAAAATCAATTTATAAATCTTCAATTTTCATTAAAAAAGGTCATCAAAGGTGGAATATTCCTCAAATTTGAAAATATCCCCCCAAAAGGACTAGTCCATCCAACAAGGAATTAAAGGCCTCTTACATGTCATTTTCTTGAGCCAAGTGGCATTTAATTCATCTTTCATCTCCCTCCAACTTGTCACTTCTCCATTTTGAATTTCCACCTAATTGCATTAATGTGCACATTCATCCAAATGCACTCCACCTTTGTCCACTCACATGTTGACAAGTGGCATTATACTATTGGTTGGTGTTTGATCCCACATTCATCCATTTTTCCTATTCTTCAATCACTCTCTTCTATAAATAGAAGGCTCTCATTTTGATTTTGGATCAAACACCAACCAATAGCATAATGCCACTTGTCAACATGTGAGTGGACACAATCTTAGGCATTTGATCCACAACTTCATGCAACATTATTATCTTCAAGTTTTGAGCAAAGTTCATCCATTTTCATAGTTTTTCATCATTTCATAGCTAGGTTATGGAAAAATTTCATCAAGGAGAAATCTTCATCAAAATTCATCATCAAGCTTGACTAGGAATTGGGAAAGGGCTATTTTCCACATCAAAATAGCACCAATTCCCCCATGGGATTGAGAGTTTGTTTGTTTTGAGTAATATTAGATAGTTTTTATTTGTGTTCTTCATGATATTTCTTGTTCTTGATATTTCAAATGAATTTTATGGGGAACGATGTTTCTAACTTGCATATTGGACTAATAATGTGTTTGTTGTTTGTGTTTGTGCAGGTATAGGATCACCATTCACAACACCTATGCTCTCTAGCATTTTTGTTTCTTTTATTATGTTTCTCAAGTTGCGTTTGTGTAGGAGTGGGTTTTTCAACCATAGGTTCCTTTTCTTCTTGTGAGGGAAGAACAAAAGAAACCATGGAAGGTTGTTCAACCACTTTCTCTTTAGCTTTATAAATTTGTTTAGGAGGCGGATTAGGACTTGATTGGTTCTCTCTTGACCTTTTGTAGGATGGGTCTTGGTTAGTTGGAATGGCTTTAAGCTCAATATTGTTTTCTTCAAGGGGTGGAGGCTCGAGCATAGGTTGAGGAAAATTTTAAATGGATAACTTGGCTATGCATTTTTCTTTGAAATTTTGGTAGGATAGGAAAAAGGAAGTCCTCACGAGGTCTTATAGGATTGATCAAATCCTTTAGTGGCTTGTTGGATGCTCGCAACGTGCCATGTCCCCGATCACCCTGACTAAGAACCAAGAACGGTCATTCTAAATCCACACCACATTTTTTTGGTTCTTGGTAGAGATGAGAAGTATTCCATGGGAGTTTCATGGGTACTAAATCTTGGCTGACCCATAGAAGTGAGTGTCATGGAGGGGAGCCAGTGTGGTCAAGATTTTAATCATCTACCAAGAATAAGCAGAACTAGATTTATCCAAGTGGGGATTCAACAAATATTCTCTCTTGACTATCCATAGGGTTGTGCATTTTCTTGGAATCAAAATACTTTGCTTGGATCTTAAACATCGGAAAACAAACATTCAACCATGACCATCAAATTTCAAACCCTTTAGAGGAAGCAAATACCTTTGCAAAAATCCAAGTACTATTGCATGCCCTAGGGATTCTATCCTTAGAGGCTTCTAAGCATTTTAATTTATATCACAATTTTCTCTCACTAAAGTCAACATTAGGTAACTTTTTCCTTAGTTCCTTGATTTCCACATAATGGACTATGTGGGATGAGAAGAAATTCAGACATTAGACATTTAGTTTGAAAAGCTAATCAAGAACTTGTTTGTGGTAAAAATAACTCATTAAGAAAAGGTAAGAAACAATTGGACCCCACACATGTGCTCTTCCAAATGATTTCCTGAAAGATCAAAATCTGAAAACCAAAGTCCAAAGGTCTTAGTCAAAAAGCTCGCAAGAAAGATTTGTTTATGCTTTACGAATTTAGAGAAAGATTGACCTTCAAATTTTACAAACGTGCATCAAGGAACAATCCCAATTTGTATTCATTTTACTATTGTCAAAATCCAAGTCTCTTTCAAAGGTTTGAGTATCTCACATAGGAAGTATTAGCATGTTCTTCAACACCTTGGTCTAGTAAACAAAGTCTCTCTAAGTCTCTTAGGATCAAAATAAAAAACTCTCATCCATCTTCAAAAATCAAATAAAAATCACCTCACAAACAACTCTTGGAATCTTGAAAAAATCCTTCATGCTAAAATTTGGGAAAATCCTTGAATCAAATCAAAGTCATCTTGTTTGACTAGGTGTGTGTAGATGAATTCTTCTTTACACACTTAGTCAAATTATCATCTTGTGGACAAATTTACTCTAGGACAACATCCAACCTCTTAGAGTTTATGAGTTCATTATCCAAACCAAATCCAATCAAAAGTAAAATCAAATAAAATCAATCCAAAATCAAATCAAACATCAATCCAAAAGTCCTAAAGTTTAGTATCCTCTTTAAGGTTTCCTAAGAGTTCCAATCATCCATAATCATCCATCTGTCACTATCTCATCACCATCCTTTCGATCCTTAAATATATTAATTTTTTTTTTTGTACCTAAAGTTTAGATCAATCCATGGAATTAAAAGGTTCACCTCCCATTCCTACAAATTGATCCTCATTTTATGGTCTGAACTATATCTCAACACAAGAAGAACATGGAAATGAACAAAGAAACATCCACTGTGAGTGATTTGAGTCAAACCGCTCCTGAAATGAATCCCATTGGGTCTAGCAATCCCATGCTGAATCTCCCTCCACTTCCACAAGATCATTAAGAGGAAGGTGGCCAAGTGGAGGACATCACCAACAATTTTTTAGGGATGACTTAAGATGAGATTATTGAAATGGTCCAAAATCCCAAGAATCACAAAATTGTTAATGCCATGAGGAAACTCAATCCCTCAAAATACATGCTAGAATTGGCCAAAGAAGGGGCTAAACTCCCTTTTGATTTCGATGTAAGCACTATTGTGGAGAAGCCTCTTGGAATTATGCCCACAATATCATCCACACCTCCATTTCGAAGCATCACTCAAACCATGCAACAAATCACATCATCCATTGCTCCAACTCAACCTATTGTTAACAAGGGGAGCTCATTGCTTCATGCACTACAAACACACCCCCTTGTGAACAACCAATATTTGGATGTGAACACCATCTTGGGTCAATCCATCCCATTGAATCCGCTACACCCATACGTTCCACTCACCTTTCATGACCCCAATGACCCATCCTCTTTTCACGCAACACTGGCATATCCTCTTAACATACAAACCTCTCTCCCTATGATTTTGCAAGGAGAAGGTGGGCTATTTGGACAAGTGGGAATCTTTGATCCCTCATCATCATCATTTCCTCAAGGGAATACCCCCCCATATTTCCACCACTTCCACCTTTTCCATTAACATGCACACCAATCCTTAGTTTGGGGTGACTCCCTTTACCAACCATCAATCAACATAATCAAAACAACCCCTAGTCATAAATCAAACCATCATACTAAATCCTATGATCTTTCCATCGATATCACAACAATAGATGAAAACCATTCAAGCAACATAAGAAATCACTGTACCATCCATAAACGTGGTCTCTCAAGGACCAAGCATATCAATTGCACCATCCACTACACAAGTCCCTATCATCAATACAATAGTACTCCTCATCACAACAACGAACACCATCCCAAATCCACCACCACCACTGCCACAGGATCAAACATGGCCAACCAGTATAGCATCACGTTGTAAGCAACTCAACAATCCTATCAAAATGCATTTCAACAGTTCCAAGCTCAACAAGCACAAAACACACAAGTTGTACAATAAGCGCAAGAATCTCAAGCCGCACAACAAGCACAACAATCACAACAAACTGCTCAAGCTCAAGCTTTGTTGCAACAACAACAAGCCATCCAAGCTGCCCAATATGTGCAAGCAGCTCAAGTTACCTAAGCCGCACAAGCCACACAGGTTTCCCAGGCTGCATAAGCTACCAAACAAGCACAAGCTCAAGCTTAGGTGCAATACCAAGCTCAACAAGCACAAGTGCAAGCATTGTATCAAGCTACTCAACAACAAGCATATTTGCAAGCCCTGCAACACTATCAAGCGCAATAGGAAGCAACCCAACTATTAGCCCAACAACAAGCATTTTTGGCATATCAACAACAAGACCAACAAAAAGCGTTGTTGGCACAATAGTAGCAAGACCAACAACAAGCATTATTGGCACAACAACAAATGCAGGCATATCAACAAGCCATGATCGCACAACAGAGCTTGCAACAAACTCCTACCAAAATACCCAACACTCCACCCATCACTCAAACACTGAGTGACCACTTCAAAACACATTCACTCCACCTCTCGATCTGCAAGACGATGTAACAACACAAATCAAATTTCTCTTGTAGGAAGTGCTCGATCTCCAATTAGGGAAAACAACAAAAACACCAAGCAACTTGTGCCCCTATCCATTTGATAGGAGCCTTGCAATGGTACCATTCCCAAAGGGGTTTGAAATCCCTAAATTCGACAAATATCATGGGACGGGAAACCCTGAAGATCACATCAGGGAATTCCAAGTACATTGCATGGAGGGTGCATATGACGATACGTATCTGATGTGGCTATTCCCTCAAATTTTGGTTGGTCCTACCATGGAGTGGTTCTCTTGCCTTCCCCTTGGCATTAAAAAATTCCAAGAGATTATAAACACATTCATAAAAAAATATGCATTCAATATAGGTATGGATGTGAGTCTAGAGGAACTATCTACTCTTAAACAAGCTAAGTGGGAATCATTCACTTCCTTCTTGCAATGATGGCGAACAGGAGCAAATGGGCCATGCCAGAAGAACAAAAAATTTGCACCATCATTGCCAATCTTGAGAAAACCTTGGTATTTCATCTTAAGATGCAATGTATCACCACATATGACCATTTGATCCCCAAGGCGCTCATTATCAAAAAAGCCCTTATTGCACAAGGAGGGACACCCACATATCCAAAACATCAAGACAACCGCCCTTCCCCTAGCTATAATGAAAAACCTCACACGTGGGTGAAAAACATGAATGTCACTAATGATGGTGTGGTGGATGCCATGGTCATAATCAATGCTCCAAAACAAAACACACAATCATACCAACAACCGTAAGGCAACAATCGAAACAACACGCAAGCCAACATGGTATCACAACAACCACCCAAAAATCAAGTCAATAATTTGAATAATCAAGGGGGACCACCCCCGTGAAACAAATATCCCCCCAAGAAAAAATACACTACCCTTGGGGAACCAATTGAATTGGTCATGAAGAAATTGATAAACAAAAATCTCATCAAAATTCCTAGTTATGAGAATTATCGAGAATCCCAAGTGAAACCACCATGGTAAAATGAAAATCACCTTTGTGATTTTCACAAAATCAAGGGGCACACCACGACCAATTGCATGAGGTTGAAAAATCTAATCCAAGACCTCATCAATGACAAGGTCATAAATGTTGAACAACCAACTGGAAATCAAGACCTAAAAATATACATGAATCCGATGTCAGATCATAACAAAGGGAACAACCATGGAAAAACAAAGTATTCCAATATAAACCATGTGTACAATCATGTTTTCGCATCCCTAGATGAATGGGTCACTGTTGTTAACATCAAAGGAGCCAAAGCTTATTGTCGAGTCACCACACGCGGTGGAAAAGTTACCATTGTTGGGTCATCACAGCCACCTAGAGCATCCACCTCAAATCCAAAATCCGTTTCTAATGGCTACAATGTCTTGGACTAGTTGAAAAGAACCCCTGCTCAGATCTCCATCATGGAGTTGCTAAATATATCACTCACATAGAGAAAAATCCTAGAGGAAGCATTGAATTCATCCACCGTCTCCACGGATCTTGATGCTGACTAGTTCCAAGCTATGGTCGGACACATCACCACCCCAAGTATCCTAACATTTTTTTATTAGGACTTCCCCACCCAACCATCTCACAATCATGCACTCCACCTTGAAGTCCTGGTTCATAAAAAAAAATTCAAAAGGGTCTTGGTGGATGGGGGTGCAGGCCTAAACATCTATTCCCTCAAACTTATAAAGAATTTTGGATTCTCAGAGGATGCCACTGAAGAGGGTAAGTGCATCACAATTAGAGCATATGATGATCAGGAAAGAGTGTCTTAGGGCACTATTTAGCTCTCTATCCAAGTAGGGCCAACCCTTATGGAAACCACGTGTCAAGTTCTTGACCTTGATTTGCCTTATAACATCCTCCTAGGGAATTTGTGGATCCATGGGATTTAGGTTGTCGCATCAACCTTCCATCAGTACGTCAAATTCCCATATCAAAATCAAGATGTCATGGTCCATGGTGATCTCGAGCCCTTTGCCTACTGCAAGAATCTGGAAGCAAAATACTATAAAATCCCCCAAGTTCCAAAGAATGATGAAGGCCCTATAACTCCATATGTAGATCTAAGTACCTTGGCCTCCACTTCTGAGACAAAGACACCCGCCATTCCTGATATCTCTAAAATAAAGGTCATTATCCAAGACAATGGGTGTGGGGATTACATAATGAAGAAAAATTCTTTTGTCATATGGGAGTTACCTCAATTTCCTAGGACTCATAGGCAACCCCAACCAGCTGAAACATCATCCCAAACCTTCAAAGTGGATCCCTCTAGATTTAGAAGTTGGGGGGATCTAAGTCAAGAAATAGTAGATGAAAGACACATTTCTAGTCTCCTATATGAAGATGAAAGGCCCGTGTCAGATCTTCCCATGGATGAGAGTAGCAAAGGATTACAAATGATGCTTGGTGTGGGCTATAACAAAAACAAGAAACTTGGACAGAATGATAATGGTCTTTTAGCACCTCTCATACCAGAGAAGCGCATGAGAAATCTTAGCCTCGGATGTACCCCTCTGAAGGTGACCATACTTGGCAAGGGTGCCTCGGTTAAGAAGGTCAAAACTCACCCTCAGCTATTAGCATCTGCCCTTCAATTACCAGTAGTGATGAATATCCCATAACTGATTTACCTATGCTTTTCAAGGATTCCTCCCTACTCATGATTAGTACCTTGTCTTTTGAGTTAGACCACCAAACCCATGAAATAAACTTAGTCTATCCCCAACTCATAGATTACAACCAATGAGGACCACCAATTTTGGACACATTCGAAAATGATGAGGCACTCTCAAAATTCATGGGATTGCAGGATACGATACCATATGAAGATCAAAAAGTTGGATTTGACATCATACTGGACACACATGCCTATTACGGGGAAATGATTGAATCCTTCAATTACAAAAGTGAAAATCTAAGAATAATCTCTAGGTCTTTGAGTGAAAACCACACTATGGCACTCTTTGACCCAAAAATAGTAAAAATAAAGGACGCATCAACAGTGAAAATATCTTTGAGGCACCAGAGGATGAAGGATTCAATCTTCCTCTTAGTGCTTTTCATCAGGAGAAGTCAGCGGTCTTAGTAGAGAAGTGCAACCCAGTCAACCTAGGAACGGAGGAAACGCCACACATAACATTCTATGCAAAATTACTTGTCATAGAAGAACATGAACTTCTAGCTGTGTTCCTAAAAGAAAGAAAGAAAAAATTTGCATGGACCTATGCTGACATGCCTAGGCTTGATCCAAAGGTTGTGGTTCATCACCTAGTTGTATATCTCGAAGCAAAGCCACTGAGACAAAAGTTAAGGAAGATGCATCCCCAAATAGAATTATTGGTCAAAATGGAATTGCAGAAGCTCCTAGATGTAGGATTCATATGGTCAATCGATTACCTGGAGTGGGTCTCCAATCTCTTACCTATTTCAAATCCCACTGGGGGCATCCACATCTGCACATACTTCTGAGGTCTAAACAAAGCATGTCCCAAGGATGACTTTCCACTTCCAAACATTGCAATGATTGTAGATATGATGACAGGACATGAGATGTTATCCTTGATGGACGGATTCTCAGGTCTTACCAAATCATGATAGCAAAGGATGGCCAACACAAAACAACTTTCACTTGCCCATGGGGGACATATTATTGGAATATGATGCCATTTGGGCCTAAAAATGTAGGAGCTAGCTATCAAAGGGCCATGACACTAATCTTTCACAATATGATTCACAAGACTGTGGAAGATTATGTGGATGACATATTAGCTAAATCCAAGAAACGACAAGATCACATATCAACTTTAGGCTCCATCTTTGATAGGTTAGAGGAATACAAAGTTAGACTCAATCCAAAGAAGTGTGTCTTTAGGGTACAGTAAGGAAAGCTCCTTGAGTATATTGTGTCTATGAGAGGAATTCAGATAGATCCTGCCAAGGTCAAGGCAATTCTCAAAATGGAGGCATCGAAGACATTGAAACAACTAAGAGGTCTACAAGGAAGACTTCAGTCCATCCACCCATTCATAGTGCAACTAGAAGACAAGGCTATCCCATATTCTCATCTACTCCATAAGGGGGTAGCATACAAACGTGACAAGAAATGTGATCAGGCCTTCAAAAAAATCAAGGAGTACTTACTCACACTGCCAGTCCTCATGCCGCCAATTCCAGGCAAACCCTTGATCTTATATATATCAGCAACGATAGTAGCTCTCGATGCTCTCTTAGCACAACATGATGAAAATGGGAAAGAGAGAGCTATCTATTATATCAACATAACTATGGTGGGACATGAGCTGAATTACACATCCATTGAGAAAGCTTGCCTAGTAGTTGTGTTTGCAACACAAAAATTTAGACATTACATGCTAGCACATCAAATAAAGCTCATTGCAAAGATAGACCCCCTTAAGTACCTACTTTCTGAAGCAACGCTCACAGGGTGAATGGCTAAATGGGTGATGATCCTAATAGAGCATGAAATTGAGTATGTGGAATGCAAGGCCATCTAAGGACAACCAATTGCAGATCAGCTGGCGGAGACACCAATATACTTAGAGAATCCATTGTTATCAGAGTTCCTTGACAAATCAATCTTCAACATAAGTGTGGATGGTCACTGGAAAATGTATTTTGATGGATCCTACACACAACATGGGTCAGGAGCAGGAATATTTTTCATTACTCCACAGGGTGATTGCATACCCAAATCATACAAGCTATCATTTCCATGCACAAATAACATCACATAATATGAGGCTCTTTTCATAGGGCTAAGAATTGTTGTGCAGTGGAAGATCATGGCACTCAAGGTATATGGAGATTCACAACTCATAATCAACCAAGTAAATGATGATATCAAACAAAGGATGACAAGTTGACTCCATACAAGAAGTTGGTGGAAAGCCTCAATGAGTTCTTCATTGATATCACATTTGAGTAGCTACAAAGAGCAAATAACAGAGCAACGAACGCTATGGCAACAATTGGATCACTATTGGATATCCCACACAACATTCCAAAGCAAGAATTCCTCGTAGAGTAGCTTCTCGTACCAGCATTCAAGGTACTAGAGTTCAAATTTGTGTGTAAAATCGTTGGTTCTGATGATCCCTGGTATCCTGATATATACACTTACTTGAGAATAGGAGTCATCCCCATAGATATAACCCTGAACCTCAAAAGAGCCTTTGTCAAAAAGTCATCCTGTTTTATCATCCTAGGAGATACCCTATACTGTAGAAGCATTGAAGGAACACTTTTTCGATGCCTAAACGCTGAGGAAGCTTTGACTACTTTAACCAAGGTACATAATGACATTTGTGGTTCACATTCGAGTGGTATGACCTTGGCTAAGAAATTGCTGAGGACTAGGTACTATTGGCCTACAATGGAAATGGAAGCTCACGGCTATGTCTAAAGGTGTTTGCAGTGTCAACAATATGGGGATCTCATCCACGCACCAGCTCAAGAGCTCCACCCAATTGTTACACCTTGGCCCTTTTCACAATGGGGGCTCGATCTCGTTGGAAAAATTACCCCCACCTCATCAAGTGGACATAAGTTCATCATCACGGCCACCGAGTATTTCACGAAGTGGGTGGAGGCCATTCCCATGACCTATATCACAGGAAAGTAGATATCCAAGTTCATCCTGAACTATCTAATTTTTCGCTATGGTGTCCCTCAAGCCATTATCTCAGATAACAGGACACCTTTCAAAAATCAAGATGTTCACGGCCTATGCCAAAAGTTCAAAATCCAACATCACTTTTCTACTCCGTACTACCCCCAAGGAAATGGCCAAGTAGAAGCTACCAATAAAACCATCCTAAAAATCCTTAATAAAATAGTTAATGACGCTGGTTGTGACTGGCACCTGCAGTTGAATCCTGCCCTATGGGCCTACCAAACAAGCATCCACACACCAATAGGTGCCACCCCTTTCTCCCTGGTCTACGAATTAGAAGCCATTCTCCCTATTGAGATCGAGCTCCCATCCCTGAGACTATCATTGTAGAATCTCATCACAGATGAAGAATACCAGGTATCATGGTTAAATGAGCTAGAATTATTGGATGCGTAGTGCATGGATTCCTTAAACCATTTGCAAGTATACCAGAACCGTCTCAAAGAGGATTACAACAAGAAAATTAGGAGTTGGACCTTTCAAGTCAGATAGCTTGTGCTTAACGAGAATCAGAAGAATGTTCCAAATCTAGATAGCAAGGGAAAGTTTGAACCTAATTGGTTGGGATCCTTCATCATCACAACAAGCTACAAGTCAGGGGCATATCAGTTATCAACACCCAAAGGGGAATCTCTATAGGAGCCCATGAATAGCTCCCATCTCAAAAAGTTTTTATGCTAATCTCTACAGTAAAGAGAAAAAAATTGTCCTTTAGTGAAAACCACTTCGGTGGCGCTTTGGGAAAGTACCTTGGTGAAAACCTAGAAAACAGGCACCTTGTGTAAATAAGAGCTTTCCATCCATCACGCCTCCATCATCTATCTATCTCCATTCATCACCCATCCGCATTCGCATCATGGCTTGGTCCTATGTTCGTATCATGATCCCTCCTTGTACTACTCAACCCATTCTTAAGGTCAATTTGTCTTGCCTATATCGAATTAGTCTATTGCATCACGCTGGGGGCATGGTCTTGTTGGATCAAATTCATGTATATTCTTGAAGTCTTCCCAAAATCAAAAAATCCAAAAACATCAGAAAATCCAAAAAATACAAAAACATTCAAATCATATCAAAATCCAAAAACAGGTCAAAAAATCAGTCAAAAAGTAAAAAACAAAGTCATCTTGTCGAACTATGGGTCTCTGAGCTCTAAACGTAGGCATGGTTGGTCTTTGATCATCCCCTGAGACACTTAGGTTAGTCCTTTAGGAGTCTATCATAATAAACTTGCAATCCATTTGTTCATATCTCATCAATAATTGAGTTTGTGTCATTCAAACTACGCGTTCTTTGCATGTATAATGTAGGCAAGGCTAATATTTGATCAGCCCCTAAGGCCCCTAGGATAGGTCTTTAGGTTAGTCTCTTGGTCAAAATATCAAAAAATCCCAAAACATTTAAAAATTTGAAAATCAAAACATTTGCAAAATCTTGAAAATACCAAAAACAACCTCAAAACATCAAAAACATCCAAATATTTGGAAAAATCCATCCATCCCATTTTTCTTTCACCCTCAATAAACATCCACTCATAATAAATCATCTTCCTCCTCAACCTTTGGTGAAGCAGTCAAAAACAAGTCTAGCAAGTCACAAAGAGAAAACTCAAACATCAAAGTCTTAAGTCTAAGTCAATAAGTAAACAAGTTGGTTAACTCTTGGTACTAATAGCTCATCATCCAGTTCATCCCAAATCATCTGATAACATCATGTCCTAGGATGCATCCTTCCTACAATGGACATCAATATCAGGCATCACCGTAGTTTAGTCTTGGCTAGCAGTATGAAGAACATTAGCTTGTTTGTTTACTTTATCTTTGTCTTTTCACTTATGTTATTGTGTTCATTCAAATGACATCTCGATGATGTCCAAACAAAGGGATTTAGAGAAAAAGGAATGGGGCAACGATCATTATCTTTTTATCTGTTGTGCTTGTTGGATATTCCTGTAATATAACTTTGGTCATGTGTGCTTTGTTTGGGTGTAGGGAGGGTGTTTTAGGTGTCTTGTTAACCAATTAGGAAGGCTTTCCTTTCTATGTATTGGTCTGAGATGTTTGGAATATCTAAACTGCATTTTGAATAAGGTTTTGTAGGTCAGGTGTGAACATGAGTACTCCTATCTGATTGTCAAATCAAAGTCCATCACACTCGGTGCAATGCCATCTTGGTTCTTTATACCTTGATGCATCGTGCCTATGTGTGTTATCAAACATAAGGTAAATAGCCCTTTTGAAAATCCCAATTCTTGATAAGGAGATCATCATCATAATCTCTAATAAAGTAGGCTTGTTGTATCTTATTTCTTCTATCTTATTTCCATGCTAACATCTTACCATGACAATTAATCAAAAACATCAATAATGCATCCATCTTGCATCCACAAATCGTCAGCATACTGCATAACATATCATATCATATAGGAAACATTGATCATCTGACATGCATTACATTTCATCATTGCATAATATAGATTGGTTATTCTAAGCATCTCATAAACCATGCATTTGCATTCATTGCATAATCATATAAACATCATCATACGCATCATCATGCCATCCATATATGCATAATCATATCATCCATTTGCATCATTACATAATCATATAAACGTTAAAATCATCATCACATAGGAATCATCATATCATAATCATAAGCATCAACATATCATCCATATAAGCACCATCTCACATAGGCGTCATCATATCATATCCTATGCATCATAATGTCATCCATACATATTGGAAAAAATATTGAAAAAGAAAAAGATCATTTCATACATCTCATATCATCATCATCCATTAGGTGCATAATATAGATTTGTTAGTCTAAGCATATTTAATCATTTGCATATCATAACATTTGCATCCATATCATCCATACATGATCATCATAAAAAGTGCATAGAAAAGATACTAAAAAAGAAATGCATCCATCCATAAACATCACATAAAAGCATACATCACATTACATCACATAATAAAGAGTCACATCATGTCATCACATCGCATATAGAAAATTAAATACATCCATACATCATGCATAAATAAAGTAGGACACATCATCATAAATCAAATCGAATCATATCATATATATCATCAATAATGTAACTATCATGGTACAAGTCAAGATCAAGTGTGTATGAATCAATCAAAGTATACAATGCCCATGGGGCTGTAAAAAATGGAGTCCATGGATCACAAAAAGAATGGTGTCTTTGATAAAAAATGTGAACTAGCCTTGATGGCTGCTACCCTCACCTGGTTGTCTCTCTGGTTGGTCTTGCCTCTGCCCTATCTGCTATGAAAAATCTGGCACTCGAGCTGCTCGAGGCACTGCCTAATGATAATCTACCTGATAGTAATCTACCTCTCTCACTGCATCCTGGTACATGTGTGTCGGGATTGTCCTACCCTGAGTTGTGACTGCCATGCTCTCAAGTTGTTGTCGTCGGCCCACCTCTTGTGCTAGCTATAACTCTACATCCTGTATCTACTGCACGACCTGATCTCACTCTGCTTGGGCCTGATCTCTCTTAGCCATCAGTGTAGCAACCTGTGCCTAGAGCTACTAGATTAGTGCATCCCTCTGATCTGGCTGAGGTGGTGGTGGCAGTGGTGGCTGTTGTTGATCCCTCTGGGGTGGCTGCTGCTAGTCCCTAGGACCATCTCTCTGCTGGTCCCCATCCCTCTACTGGTTCCCATGCCCCCATCTCTCTAGCCTTTCTGATATGGAGGTGGTCCACCTCCTCCTATACCTCCATCTCCATCCCTGTCTCCTCATCCTACTCACCCCCGCCCTACTGTCCGACGTCGGGGTCTGCGCCGCGATAACATTGTCCTAGGCACTGTCAATCTGATGGGTGGCTTGAACCAGTCAATATATGCATGTGTAGTCCCGGGGTCTGCCTGCCCCTGATCATATGGCCATGGTCTGGCTACTAGCTTTCTAAAGGAATCCACTACCTCCTCTGGTGGGATCATCCAACCCCATCTAGTCTCTCTCATGGTGAGAGAAAAAATGGCCACATACCCATCATCTGGACGGTCCTGAATATCTCCAAACTGCCTTGCTACCTAGTCAGGCAGGTAGCGCTCAATCATAGTATGCTCCCTACCCTGCATTAGCCTATCCTACCTCGCATAAAAAAGTTATTGTACATCATCATACCATGCAAGCATCCCGAGCCAGGGCCTCCATCTGAATACAATCATCTCGTCAATCACCCTCCTCCAGTGACAGATGCCAACTGCTCCTATGTGGGTGAATGCTAGGCTACCCCTGTATCTCAAGACTGTTGGGTCATCTGGCTCCACATCAATAATTGTAACTCATGGGCAAAGCATGTCAATGTGCTCCTAGGTGCAACTATGTAAAAGATTAACTTCAACACCAATGGCCCTGCTGTCGTAGTAGGTGAACTCGTGCAAATCATGATAAAGTGAGGCCAACTTCACTGGTCCCCATGCAAAGCACTCTCTTTGGAAGAGCATCCGCTCCCAGGCTAGACCCCATCCCAGACTGAAATATCAGCCCCACCAGTCTGGTGCTACAAGGCCTGAGATAATAGCAACCACAATCAATCAAAATGTGGACACCTGGCCTCTATACCACTCAAGCTTGATCTATCCCTCGACAAAGATGATCTCATCTAATCCCATGATCTCATAACAAGCATCTGTCCCGACATCCATGTCATAAATGACCCACTCTCCATGGATGGGAAATCGAAGAATCCACCAGACATCCTCTAGGGTGACAGTCGCCTCACCTGTGGGGAAGTGAAACGATGACGTCTCATTGTGCCATCTCTTTGCCAATGCGGTCATCATGCCTAGATGTGTCCTGATGGAAGGTACATACACGATGTACCATAGCCCTATCACTCCAATGTGCTCCTGAAGCAACTCATGCAATCAAGACAATCTGCTCAGTATCAAGGGCTAGTGCTCATGTGAATGTATCGGCTCTGTGTCCTACAATAAAGCCACAATGCCAAGTTTCATAAAAAATCTAGATCCTGTTTGAAGTTTTCACGATCCAAACAGCAAAGGCGTCGCTGTTTGAAACCGAGGCGCCATTTGCAAAAGCGACGCACTTTGGAGTTTGACCCCTAAGTGCTAAATTGCGATGTTGTGTCGCAGGACTCAATAGTGACACACTTTTAGGCTGCGCGGTGCTGATTTAACCCTTTCAACAGTGCCAAACTGTACCGCTGGACTAGTTTGACATTCTAAGCCTAATAAATGCGCACACGGAATGAAAAAAACAAGTTGGGTTAGGGTCACATACCATTGGTCCTATGCTTGGAGGTCGTTGAAAGACTCACACTCGCTCATAGATGTGTCATGGAAGCACTCGTTGCACCATCTCACACAAAGGTTAGAGCTCAAAACAGTGAAATCTCTAAAGGCTAAGTTTGCAAATGAATTGAAAGTGACCCCTCAAGGGCTATTTAAGCATGAAAATTAGGGTTTTTTTGACCCTGTTTAGCTGTTCAACTAGGGTTTTAGACCCCCGATCCTGTTTTCACCCAATTGAGGCTCGTTTTGCATCATTTTTTCACATTTTGGCACGTTTTTGGCATCTTAGATCCTTTCTAGACTTATCGGGTGGCTTGACCTCTTTTTTCATGAGAACACCCAAAAATCAAAATTTTCGTTCGATCTCTCGAGGGGGTAGTATACTAGTGTAATTCCTTCGCTGGGGCAATAGTGGGGCATATGAAAAAATCATTTTTTAAAAAATTTTTCTCTCGGCAAGTTTATTCTTTGAACCAACATAGCGGGTACATTGCTTAAAAGAGGGGCAAAATGTAGACACGAAAAATATATCGATTGATCCTATGCACTTGATCCTGATTTTCTAACACCAGTTCTCCCTTAATCATCTCTTTACTAACCATTTAATCAAATAATCTTTATTTGATTAAATTCATCATATTTCAGCTCTTAATTAAATAAATCAATTTTATCTGATTAAGTCTTTGTCTCCTATTAATTAAATAAATCATTTTGTTTAATTAATCCTATAGTCCCTCTTTTAATCAAATAATTCATTTTATTTAATTAAGCTCTAAAGTCATTGCCTTTAAATTAAATAAATTAATCTTTATTTGATTTAAATCTAACACCATCCTCTTTAATTAAATAAATCAAACTTTATTTAATTAAGTCTAAAATCATTATTCCTCTCATTTTGATTTATTTAAATCCTAAAATCAAAATCAAATTGTCAAATTAGCTAACCTCCATTAAAATTAATAAAATCATGATTAATTCTAACACTAATCCCTCCATTATCATCCATTTTCATAGTTTTTCATCATTTCATAGCTAGGCTATGGCAAAATTTCATCAAGGAGCAATCTTCATCAAAATTCATCATCAAGCTTGACTACGAATTGGGAAAGGGCTATTTTCCACATCAAAATAGCACCAATTCCCCCATGGGATTGAGAGTTTGTTTGTTTTGAGCAAGATTAGATAGTTTTTATTTGTGTTCTTCATGATATTTCTTGTTCTTGATATTTCAAATGAATCTTATGGGGAATAATGTTTCTAACTTGCATATTGGACTAATAATGTGTTTGTTGTTTGTGTTTTTGCAAGTCTAGGATCACCATTCACAATGCCTTTGCTCTCTATCATTTCTGTTTCTTTTATTGTGATTCTCAAGTTGCGTTTGTGTAGGAGTGGGTTTGTCAACCATAGGTTCCTTTTCTTCTTGTGAGGGAAGAACAAAAGAAACCATGGAAGGTTGTTTAACCACTTTCTCTTTGGCTTTATAAATTTGTTTAGGAGGTGGATTAGGACTTGATTGGTTCTCTCTTGGCCTTTTGTAGGAAATAGTCAAAGGATTTTTTATGGATGGGTCTTGGTTAGTTGGAAGGGTTTTAAGCTCAATATTGTTTTCTTCAAGGGGTGGAGGTTCAAGCATAGATTGAGGAAAATTTTAAATGGACAACTTGGCTATGCATTTTGATTTGAACTTTTGGTAGGATAGGAAAAGGAAGTCCTCACGAGGTCTTATAGGTTCCATTGGCTTAGGCCAAAAATTCCATCCATTATTGTATGAAGTTAGCTCTGTCACTTGTGATTCCAACTCCTCCTTAGTCTATTGATCCTTATTCATTTGTTGGAGGATGGTGGAAATTGACAACTAAAATTCATCAATATTTTGTGCTCAAGATGTTGGGCCCAATTTGATGGTGGTTACTTGGTAATCTTTTCCCTGAATAACATCTGCATCCTTACCTGTTGCGGGAGTGGCCACCTACAATAGTCTAGACTCAAAAGCATCAATAGTGATATGTGATCTGATTTTAGGCTTCTTCTCCTTCCTGGTCATCACTTGTGCTCTGGCCAGTATTGATTCTAAACAATCCTTGGGATTGACAAGCACAAGAGCCTTCCTTTTGAGTTGCTGCTCCAGCCATGAAGGGACCTCTATTTGATGGCCCAAAGATTCATTATCTTCTCCTTCCTCCTGTTCCTTTAATAATTCTTCCTTCTTGTGCTCCAGAGCATCTTGGATGTTTTCTCCTTCTTTTTTTTGTTCTTCTGTTATCATGGCCTCTCCTTTATCATGCTCAATAGATTCCACATTTTCTCTAGGAATATCTTCTTCTAGTGTTGTCCCCTTGTTCTCTTCGTGTTCAACTTCAATTTCCTTTTCAGGCTCAACACTCTTTTCTTCTACATTCTCTTCTTCTTTCTTATCTTTCTCTTTCTCTCCTTCCAGAGGAACTTCACCTTTCAGGCCCTCATCTTTGCAAGTTTGCAGAGGCCTATCAATATTTTATAAATCAATACATGTATCAACTTTCCCTTCCTTGAAGCGATGCTCCTCTGGGTTTTTCTCCTCGTCCTTATGTTCTTTAGGTTGTTCTCCCTCAGTTTCTTGGTCGGAGGTCTCAACTTCATAGCAGTCATCAAATTTTCCTCCATCTTCCTCCTTGGGAATTTTCTCTTCTTCATATGAAGCTACCTCATCCAAGTCAACCTTTAATCCTCCCTTAGGATGCTCAAAGTAGTCATCCCGATTAGAGTCCTCTGGCTCTTCAACAATATCCTTTGTTTCTTCTTTAGGCTACTCTGTGCTAAGTCTCTGCATTTCTTCAAAGATTTGCATTGTTGCCTCCATCTTTGGTGGCTCAGTAGGAGGTGGAGGGAGAGGCAAGGAAACAACAAGATGTTCCATTAGTGTTTTAACTTGAGGACATAAGATCACCTCAGAGAGCTCAGATGGTGTGTTCTACAAATATGGAGTGAAGGCTTGCGGCAAGGAGAGGGGCACCATAGAGGTTGTTGGTAGAGAAGGTGTCAGCATAGAAAGAGTTGGTAATGGGGGTAGGAGCGAGGAAGATGACAATGGGGAAGTGGTGGAAGAGGAAGAATCCAACACCACCATGGGAGCAGTTGGAGAGACGGAGGTGAGGTGGACAAATATTTCCATAGTGGTAAAAAATGAGATGGGAAAGTGAAGGTGGTTGGTGGTGGTTAGAGAGGTCACTCAGCTTCCTCCTTTTCTTTATGTGGGGATCCTTCCTCTTGAATAGTAGGCATTTCGAGAATAAAGGTTCTCGCCCTTTTCGGATTGTTGGGTGGCTTCTGCCCTTCTGTTTATTTCCTAGTATACAATTTGTGATTGGGCTTCTACTCAAATGTATCCTTCATTTTCCTTGATATAGTAATAGGTGGGGACTTAGAAGCCTCACTCGATGAGCCTACAGCAGTGCCACTGTTTGTTTCACTTTCCAGTTCATCTTCGAGCTCCCCATAGGTTAACTCTGTGTCTTGCTCATGCAATTGAGTTATTTGCTCATCTATCCACTACTCGGTCCTCTACTCTACATGACAGGTACTAGTATCCAAATTAGTAGTCCCTCTTGCTCAACCTAGTCAATCACTGGAAATGGGACATTTATCAAAGCATTGTATCTTTCATCCAAAACATTGTCATCTTTGACAATTTGGTTTGGGACTGGATATAGGCTAATGGCCTTCAAAAATCTAGCAATCATCCTCATGTAGTTCTGCCTTTTGACTTTGTGGTCATCATCAAAATTTTCCCAAAAATATTCTACATGTGATCGGTGAGAATATTACCTTCCAAATTGCTTCTTCAACTTTTTGAGAGGGTCCAAGCCTCCTCTCTCTGTGTGTAACTCAAAATTATATTCAACAAGCTCCTTCTCAGAGTACTCTGCACATGGGGCAGCATGGAAAAAGTAAATTCCCTATCCAAATGTGAGGGGATATGGGACCTTGACATGGTGCTTATTGTGCAATAAAGTGTGAGCAGTCTATAACTGTCGAGTAAGTTCCAACAAGATAATCCTGTCATTAGGGTATTGGGGCAGCTGATAGGGTCTTCCTGAGAATCCCTTTGCTCTGATGTATGTAAACTTTGGGAATTGGATAAACCAATACCCAAACCCTTTCACCGCTGCCTTAGCACTATGGGACATTCTCCTATGGTAATCTCTTGACAGGGTGCGAATGATATGCCCAATGAAGGAATCATTGAATCTCCTGTAGTATTTCTTAAAGTTCATGTATTGAAGCTAAGGGTAGCAATCACATACCCTGAGTTTCCCATTCTTTGTTCCTACTGTCCCAACGCAATACAATCCTTTATATACAGGAACTTAACTGCCAGGAGGTAGACTAGATAAGAGGTCATGTAGAATTTTGATGTCTTCTTCACTGCTACAAATTGACTGTGTAGGTTTTCACTTATCATTTTAGCCCAATGAAACTTGGTGTTGCCCTAGAGGATCTCTAAAAAATAGAATATCCACTCCTCAAAGAGTGAGGAAGTGGGGAGGCCCATCACTCTACTTAGAAGCGTGACTAAGTCATTGGCTTCTTCTACAAAATCACTCCTATATAGTGTTTGAGGCACTTTGTTAGCACTGCCCCTCTTGTCCTTTAGCCATGTTTGATTAATTTTCATTTTACAACCAATAGGATCTTCTTGCAATACTTTCAAGGCAAACTCCTTTTCAACTTCCTACATTTTATCAAATACGGGAAAGCCAAATGTTTTCCCAATGGGCTGGGGAGACAGGTTTGCCAATACTCTTCCATCCTCGGTGACTATCCTTATGTTCTAAGGGGGATAAAATTCCCAACAAGCCATTACTAATTTTGGAGCAACTAGAGTAGGAGGAAAGCCTGTTGCCTTTGCAAGTCCACTTTTCTTGATTCTCAAGGCCTCCTCTATTTTAGGGTCTAGCATGACCCTCCATCTGAACTCATTGATACTAACATACCCTAGATCAGTATCAATAACCTTACTCCAGTTGGAGGTGATTTTTTAGGTACACTCAACCCCGTGGAACTCGTACTTAATTTATGCTTTCTCCTCTTTTCCTCTTGGAGTCCTTTCTAGTTTATTTCCTTTGTCTGTTTTCTCAACCGACTTCTTCGCTGGTCCCTCAGCAGGTTTAATAAATTCCACACATAAAAGGTGCAGTAAGTGCTTTAACGGATTAGAAGGGAAAATGTTAGTTAAATCATGCTAATATGACATTAAAT
>VDFB02352965.1:0-65063 GCA_007258455.2 Sequoia sempervirens
AAGTAAATTAAGAGGTGATGAGATTTCATTGATCTGCCTCAGCAAATTGCAACAGGACACTTGAAGCAATCAAGACAGGATTTTTTATGAAATTATATTAAAAAGTAAAACATTAATATTTTACTTGGGTTGAAAGGTTTCAAAAGATAATCTTATTAAGGCAATAACTTGATATGCAGTCTTCTTTTTAAACCATTTGAAGAGTTAGAAAGTTTACAAATAACTCTTTTTATTGGTGAATTTTTCATCACATTTTCAACAGAGAAACATAAAAATAAAAATGTGAATCTGTAGTTGTCTTCAACAGATCTATTATCACTCTTTCTGTCCAATGTGCCTGCATACTTATTCTAGAACCTTGCCATTATGTAACCATAAAATCACAGAAAACTACCTTTGCATCATGCTTATTGAGTTTACCGTTGTAGCCCTGAAAAAACACAAAAAGACAAACATTGATTGCAGGTTGGCCCCACAAGGTCTACTAATCAAAGCTGCCAATTTGGCAGAGCATGTGAATTCAAGAAAGGATTGATGCAATATGAAGGAAAGAATCAAGTGTTGGCCAGTGTTTTGTAAATACATAGATGCATTTTTAAAGATGGTGCTGTCTAAGCGGCTAGTCATTTGGAGGTACTAATTTCCATTTATACAACAATTTATTGGCTGAGGCGGACACCTTTTGCAGCCAATGCAGCAATAACGCAATCATGGAAACTATTAAGTGATAGTTCTTTTGGTCCTATAACTGGATTGTGACCTAGTGCAGAAGTACACTTTACTTTGTGGAAGTTGAAACATCTAGTTGCCCTGTAAAGCAACATATCAAGGTTAGTATTTATACCACCATATGAAATGTCTAGTAATGGAGTAATTAAGTTCTTATAGTGATTGGCATGATTGACTATTATTCACATATTTTATTCCTTGTTCAATTTTAAAATGACAATTAATGTCAAATGATGAGATTAAGAAGTTAGAAATAGAACACAATGTGTTTACGATTTTCATTTTTTATGACAATTCATCTATGCTAAATTCTTTGTTCATTTTGATTGTACATATATAAAACTCCTATAAATTCATGAACCTCTATCCTATGTCCTGAAATTTTCTAGACAACCCTGAGTCACAACCCCACATCCCAGAAATTTCATTTAAAATTAAGTGGTACCCGACAGTGGCCAACTCAAATACAAAATCCTAATAGCCCTTTTGCAAGCGATTTAGGCAAAAACAAAAAGCATGAAACCACCAAATTATAGCATATAGACATGTAACCAAGTAAGTATATAGAAAAGTATCAAGAAGTATGTAGACAAGTATGTAACTACTTTTGGTAAATGTCAAAATTGATAAAACAGTAAGTATACCTAAGGCCAGAAAATTGATACCTCTACCAATAATTGGAAAAGCATATCTAAGTCTCTGCTAACCACATTCCAAGAAACTCAAAGCAAAATGGCCAAATTCCAGTGGTGGTAGATAAGTTAACTGAAATAACAAGACTCGTCCATTAAAGAATGATCCATAAGGTTGTAGACCTTGAGCCTAATTCTCAGCACAGATTATTTCTAAATGATGACTAAGAAGCATGTTAATATTGCCTGGCCAACCTGGCATTTATGACAGTAAGTCATTTATTTTTCCCCTACTACTAGCCAGGTGACTAACCATTCAGCCTGACAAATTGTGCTTCAACAACTATAAAGAGCATTAACTTGCTTTATTGATGACCACCCTTCGGTTGCATTTAAAGCACACTTGGATCAGCAACAAACATTGGAGACCAAACAAAGGATATGGAGGATATCTTTTGTCCTGACATAAGTGCAGGCCTCCATGATATCAGCAAGAATCTTCTGTACTATTCGAGTACTGTGTTGATCATGTTGACTGGTATTGTTTATTGGTACTTGATTTTGATTGTATTGGCTACATGAAATATTTCTGACGCGAATACAAGACACAACCCAAATTTAGCTAGAATTGTTAAAAATTAATGCATGCAACACATTTTCATGGAAATTTTCTAAATGTTTGTAGTACAAACACAACCCTAAGCCATATAAAACAACCATAAAGCATTTGGATAAACCATCCTGTAAAAACTCAAGGAATCTTCCTATAATTCAGTGGCTATTGGATAAGATTAAATCTAAATTATGTTGAACTTGTCCTTGAACAAGGGGAAATCCTCTGGACTAATATGTTCATGGAAAACATAAATTGCTACTAGAAATGCATTGTCTGTTCTTTCAGCTCTGAACAACAAAACCATTAAGATAAGAAATATGTAAGCTTCTATACATACCCTGGTTGATTTTTATAGTGTGAAAATATCAAGAATAATTAGTTGTTCATTGCCAACTAATGGACCTTAAACCATCTTTTTAAAATGGTAGTGTAAAATCCACTTACAAGAAAAGGAGGGACTTCGTTTTCAAATAAATTTTAAATACAGATTTTAAGGCATTCAAAGAAATAATTTAGGCTTCACAAAAATCTCTTACCGAAGTTCAGAGGATCGACTTCTGGTCATCGGTTGGGAACTCTGGAGCCATGTCTACATCAAGCATCAAAGACATATAGTCATCATATCTACAAACTGACACTCAAGATTTGAAATAATATGACTTCAGGATAAAACATGTCCTAAAAATTAGGCATGAGCAGTATTCACTTTATGGGTATTTGAGATGTTTACACTTTACACAGATTATTTCCTATTTATCATCTTAATGGTTTACTTAGGAGTGTGCGAAAATATTTACACCATACCTTGGAGAGAAACACGTCAGACATTTGAGACCCTTTTTCACCTGCATTCCTGTACAGACAGAGCCAAAAAATAAAGTCAAAAAGCAACTTCGTCATATTACAAGCACAATTGTGAGCTTGACATTTGAGACCCTTTTTCACCTGCATTCCTGTACAGAGCCAAAAAATTAAGTCAGTAAACAACATTGTCACATTACAAGCACAATTGTGAGCTTAAGTTCCAAAAATATTCCTACAAACACAACTTGTCTCATCCATTAAAAAGATGTAGTGATATTCTTCATAGAACTTTCCACTCTATCCTTTATCCACCATCAAGATCTTTTCTCACATTCAACCTTCACATTCCAATCAATAACATTGTCGAAATCTCAACTATGTTCAATCCTACGCCTTGTCCCTCTTAATGTTATTGTCCCAGTCCTTATTATTACTCTACCTAATCCAAAAGACACTTTCAAAATCTGCGGAGGGGTAGTTTTTTTTTTAACCCCAACTTTTCTCTTGTTCCTACCTCCTCCACTATCAACAGCCCTATTATTCCCCTCTGCCTAACTTTACTCTCCAAACAAAATCTGCCCAAAGTCAAAAAAGGTGTTAAAATTTCTATTGCCTGGCATCCAAAGTCTTTTGCATGCAAAACTTACTAAATGTAGGTCAGCAGAAGCATATGGTGCATATAAAATTTATTGAATGCTTTTCCCAGTGCTTTTATGAATTCCAAATAATATTTAAAATATTTTTATTAATTGAAAATATAAAACCCCATTGAATTATGAAGCCCATAAAACTCATTCAACTAGAGAATACACGTCCCATTATTGTAGTGATAGGATCATTCACATTTGTTGAGGTCCTCTGCTAATCAAACCCTCTAAGTTTTACTCCTAAAGATATAGCTGATCCTCCATGCTCATGGATAGGCATCTGTTAAATCTCAATATATGCATTGATATCATCCAAAAAAAGGCATCTCCTAAAGAAGGGTAGCAAGAAATAACTAGATATAACAATATAAGTTAAGTAACAAGTTACCATGCCAGTATTGGCATGGTGTGATGGTTTAAGGGTGGCGTTGTTGTTCGTGCCACCAAGGTTCAAACCCCATTGGGGTGGTATTGTTGAATGGTTGTATTCCGGTTCATAGCTCCGGTCAAAAGCGTTTACCCCTTAAATAAAAAAAAAAGTAACAAGTTACCATCAATATGAACAAACCTTCAAGGGCACCAATGCAGTCAAAAAAACCTTACAAGGGAAGACTTGTATCGCAGATGCAAGGAAGTTCGGGAACCTGAACAAAAATGTGGACGAAAAGGAAGACAAGCCTTTAGCATGGAAGCCAACTCTAGTCAAGTTTCAAGGGATAAAGGTAAAGGACCAAATAAAAGAAGAAGGTATGACGGAGGAGGAACAAAAGGAGGAGACTCCTTTAAGGAATGAAGCTCTTCAAGTGGAAGTCATTGCGACCTATAATGGAGGACATTGTGTCCTATAATGTCGGTCATTGCGACCGATAATGACGGTCATTGCAACCAATAATGGCGGTCCTTGCAACTGATAATGGAGGACATTGCGTCCTATAATGGCAGTCCTTCAGCATGGAAGCCAACTCTAGTCAAGTTTCGGGGGATAAAGGTAAAGGACCAAATAAAAGAAGGTACAACAGAGGAGGAACAGAAGGAGGAGACTCCTTTAAGGAATGAAGCTCTTCAGGTAGAGGTCATTGCAACCTATAATGGAGGACATTGTGTCCTATAATGGCGGTCATCGCAACCAATAATGGCGGTCATTGCAACCAATAATGGCGGTCATTGCAACTGATAATTGGTAGTCATTGCGACCGATAATGGCGGACATTGCGACCGATAATGGAGGACATTGCGACCGATAATGGCGGTCATTGCGACCGATAATGGAGGACATTGTGTCCTATAATGGCAGTCATTGCGACTAATAATGGCGGTCATTGCGACCGATAATGGAGGACATTGCGTCCTATAATGGTGGTCATTGCGACTAATAATGGAGGTCATTGCAACCTATAATGGAGGACATTGTGTCCCATAATGGCGATCATTGCGACCGATAATGGAGGTCATTGCGACCTATAATGGAGGACATTGTGTCCTATAATGGAGGTCATTGCGACCTATAATGGGGGTCATTGCAACCTATAAGGGAGGACACTACATCCTATAATGGAAGACATAGCATTCTATAATGGGGGACCAATGTGTCCTATAAGGGAGAACCAATGCGTTCTATAATAGGGGAGGAGACTAAGCAGACCCAAGAGGCTAAATCATAAGAGAAAGGGAAAGAGTTGGCATGATGGATCCTAGGCTCCCCATCAAGTCATGCTTCCTATACTCTCTTATGGTTGAACCCTCCAAGGATGTTAGAGTACTTTGATCAAATTAATGATTGACCCAAAGTTA
Organism: Sequoia sempervirens; assembly: GCA_007258455.2. Classification (NCBI taxonomy): domain Eukaryota; kingdom Viridiplantae; phylum Streptophyta; class Pinopsida; order Cupressales; family Cupressaceae; genus Sequoia; species Sequoia sempervirens. Next base: position 5,220 of record VDFB02352965.1, read on the forward strand.
CTAACATTTAAACCTACTACTTATTATTGGGGTGATGATTTGTTATCCAGTATGATTAGGATGAATGGTTCTAATTGGTATGCAAGCCTTCAATCATGACTCCAATCAGGTGGAAAATATTCTCTAATCCCTTGTTTATTTAGGTTAAGGATTTAGGACAAATTTAGGGCATTTCCAAATTGGAAAACTAAGATGTGTGATCACCCAAATTTTTAGTTGCTTGAGGACAAGCAAATTTGGGAGGGGAGGACTATCATGTCCCCGAGATCGTGACACTAAAGATACAAAGTATTGGGATACTGAATCAATACCAAAGTATAAATATAAAATGCAATTTAAAATATCATCATAATTATAATTATCAACAATAACATTATAATTATAATGGTCAAATATAAAATATAAATATTAATATATTATAATTATAATATTTATTATTTAATGTTATAAATATCAAAATATAAATACTAACAATTTAAATACTATAACCATCATGATATAACAGAAATAAAACACTATGAGTATTAAATGTATACATATAAGAAATAAATACTTCAAGCTTGTCTTGGCGTATAAAATCTCATTGAATATTGGAGTGTGTATTCTAAGGTCAGAATTTATACCTTTTCCTTAATCAGTATTTCTATGCTCAAAGTAATAACTGACGCCTTATAATGAATGAATGCTTGAAGTCTAAGTATCTTGCCGCTTGATGTTTTAGCAACCTTGTCACGAATCCTCATTATTTGCGTGAAGACTTATTGGATCGGGTAAATCACATAAAATATATAATGGTTCTGACGACTATTACATCTAACCACGACTTAGACCATTATTGTAAGGAGTATTACTATCACAATTAGGGAAGCGACGGGCATATGTTCATGATGATGGAAACACTCCTTCCTGCGATCAAAACCGATGGAGCCACCGTATGTTATGCGGAGGATCTAATAACTGCTGGTTTATATTGGAAATTGCTTATTAATTATTAAGCCATACTAAGATACCAAAGCTTGGTCATTCACAGACAACTTGTATTCACAAGTTGTGACAAATACACTTCAATCTGTTGCCAGGTCACTGCTTGCTTGGCACTTTGTCATTCGAAGTCACCAAATCGATTTAGCCCTATCGACCATATAAGTCTGCCGCATTTACGTTATTATATGATTTGCTAAAGGCATTCAAGACTAGCCGCGATTCCAGTAAGAGCCGCAGGAAGTCAAGAATGATAATAGGAATTAAGAATATGTAATTAGAGGAAGGCAGCAAATTTACTAAGGGGATTAGTATTTTCAACAAGTGGGAATAAATGATGACTGTAATAACCAACCCCAAATATATTTTTTTTTGTTTTCTGATATTTACCCAAGAGCACTGTAACATACACCCTCGAGGCTAGGGTTTCTATCACTTTTTTTTTGTTTTCTGATGCTGATGGGTTTAGTGTTTTATATTTGTTTTTGCATGTTTGATGTTTGCAATGAAAACATGGAATAAAGAGCATATAACCAAAACCCAAAAAAAACTAAAACATATATTCACAAAATAATGAAGACCCAGATTGTATTATAGCAAAATATGAATTACAGTGGCATACCCATGTTGGGATTTCAACTTCACACATGTGCTGACGGAGCTCTGGTAATACAAGCCACAAAGAAATCAAAATGCTTCCAGCTCCCACCAACAGAGATATATGGACATACAAAGTATTGCTGCTCAAAAATATACCCTAGGCGATCCAATCACAAGTAATAGCGCCCTTAATGGAAGATGGAATAATTTCCTAGAGACCCCACATCCCTAGCTGCTGTAGTACGGCCTGGGTTAGTGAATACCAGCAATAAACCTCATGATACTCCCTGGAATCTGCTCACAAAAGCTTCTATAAATGCTGTGATCCTTTTGCTAACAAAACAGCCTTCAAAACTTGGTTTTTAGATCATTAAATCTCCCTCTATATGAGGTACAGCCTCCCAGGAAGATGTATGGCCTGTCTAGAGTGCATTGCCTGCTAAAGAAATTTTGCAACAGCAAATAAACTCAGTCCCAGCACATGATTTCAGATCTCCATAACCCTGTTCTGATCAGCTATATATATCTCCATGAAAAGATGTTCAATTAAGCTCAAAACTCCATCAAATTGTATCATTCAAAAGCACAAATGAAACCTCTGGATGAGGCCTCCAATACCCTTCTCTGATGTGGTCTCTCACACACGAAGAAAGGAGACTTGAAGAGGTTTTTGTCCCAGCCAAGTCTGGTTCAACCGTTCAAACCCTTGAAGCTTCCAAACTTCAAGAATGCACGACAAAGCAATTCCCATAAAGTGAATAATAATCTAAACATAATGAAATGAAGTTCATTATTTCCCTTATATCTCCTCACTTTTCCAACGCCCAAGAGAGGTAATATTTTATTATTTTATTTTATTACCTTATGTCCCCTCCCCACCATGGGCACCCATCTCCTAGTGACATGACTTTTAAGTTATAACTTAAATTAATAAAGTGAAACACTTTATAACTTAAAGTCACTTTACCTTTTCGAATATAATAAGTTAAATATTCAATTTAACTTATATATCGATTAATAATGTCCTGGGGACCACTCGAAACCATAACCACATACGAGGCCTCCTGAATCTGCCCTGCTATAAATAGTAAGTCACTCCCAAAACATCAATAAACCCCACAGAAAGTACTGGCACAAGACATTAAGGCTCAACAGGCAACCTCCATTCGTTGCCCGAACAAGAAACCCTACACTGCTCTGCCTATTGAACCAGTTACTAAATATAGCACTTACTAAAAATAGTAAGAGTGTCAAAACCTGGCTGGTCCAAAATAGGACATCGAAAATGGGGACATTACAATGACCACTTAACTAAAGGTCATGTCCTATAAGGTGGACCTCTCTATTCAAAAGATGCATCTGTTCTTCAGACATGAAGATATAAAAGGATAATGAAATTTGTAGAAGAAGGGGAATGGAATAGAATATGCAGTGATATATATATCTCTTTAATAGGCAGATCTTAAATGCTCTCAAGGAGGCCTGGGTACATCAAGTCAGGCTGCTTAAATAACCAATAGGCATTCAGAAAACAGCACCATCAATTGCATGCATAAAAACCGATAGATTAATCAGGAACTACTCCCTATTCATAGTGTATATTCTGCATTCTTAATATCACTGAAATTTGCAGATTACATATATAGTCACCAGGATTAGTAACAGAAAATTACTCCTCTTCACCAAAGTATCAATCATCGTTGTCAATAAATAGTATTAAATACAAAGGCTGATTATCAGGGAGTCTTGAAGGCTATCATTTAGAACTACTATTGAAATCATTAAGTCTAAATCCATTTGAGTATGTTCATTTTGAAGATTAAAGCAAATTCAAGGTACATCCCAAAGGGGACATTACATAAAGAGCAATGAAGCAAGGGAGAATTATCAAGTTGCAAAGAAGATACCCCAAAGGAGACATAGGATTCTCTACACTCGAAGTTACATTTATCTTGAATGTTCATAAAATGTCATCAAAAACACCTTGAAGCACAAGCAATCACAAATGAGGCAAAGTGTCCCAGTGCATCCATGAAACCATCTGGTGTGATTTCCATGTCCAAAAGTCAAAACCAAGTGGTAGCCAATAATGGAAGAGAGGGCTTGCTAAGAGCTTTGGAGCTAAGAAAAAGTAAAATCCTGTGCCTAGCAGAGATCGGAGAAGGCCACATAGCTCCACTGCGATTCCAGCAAGTAATAGAATGACAGTTAACAACAATTGGGACTTGTGAATGCTATCATTTGATTGGCTAAGGATGTGACCTCTCCAAGGCAGGCCACAAGTCATTGCTTTGCAGTCTCAAATAACAACCCATTTGTTATTTTTCCTTTCAACTACAACTTGGACACAAGCCTTCTGAAGAACCTTAACCTAAATCCTCATGAAATCTTCATCCAAATAAATCTTATTAGTAAGAGAGAATACTTACTTTCTTTTCAAGACTCAACAGAAGTCATCAGATCAAAATTAAATGACAAGAGTAACCTCTAGTGTCATGCATTCCATATCTAGAATGATGCAGAACGCCTTGATCTGCAGAGAAAACTCTAGCTAGAGCTCAAAACAGTGAGCAGAAAGTTAAAAATAGGTGGTCATCCTCTACAATAAAATAGAATCCATTGCAAATTGGTTAACAAATTTTATTTCTGGGCCGAATTATACATTCTCTTACACAACATCTTTCTGCAGACCCAACCTCCACTTCACAGCAACCTCCTACTGCTAATTAATAAAAACCCTAATCTAAAATTAGAAAACTCACTACTTATTACAGTACAGCAGTTAAATTTTCCCTTACATCCAAAAACACGGCAGACATAACTAAATTGAAAAATCACCAAAAAAATCTGAATGATTAAAACTGACAGGAAGTGGGAATCAATTGGTATTTAATAGTCAGTTATACATCATCCTCCTCATCTTTTAAAATTCTGAAAATCCTCATTCAGAGGAATCTGATTTTGTAAACTTCATCTTCAATTTTATCGCCATGGCAAACACAACAAAAATCCGTCAAAGATCTGGATGATTGAAACTTACAGGAAGTGGGAATCAATTGGCATTTAATAGTTGATTATATGTCATCCTCCCAATCTTTTAAAATTCTAAACATCCAAGTTCAGAGGAATCTGATTCTACAAACTCTAAGTTGCCTGTTCTGGTACAGGACCGGGCACGGGTATGCCAGTACAGCGATTTTTTTTCCTTGGGTATGGCTATATATATATGCAAAAAATTAAAAATATACAGAACTGTAACTACATTTGATAGTATGAATTGTGATACTTCATCAATCATCAATCATCATTAAATCTAAAATCACTGATCAATGCTAGTGATAAACTATAAAGATAAATGCCAATTGATAGTTCAAAATTCCAATACATATTTCATATTCATATATCATATATGTCTCTAGTCATGATTCAAATGAAGATCATTACAATTATTCATCAATCATCAAGAGGATCTAGATCAAATTCATCGATTGGTTAATGTATCAAACTTCTTAGCAACCCAGACTGTCTGCAATCTAATTAATCAGCAGAATAACTGAATTTGTTTGCCCCTCTGCAAGTTGGCATTCAAAAGTTAGAATATAAAAATGTCTGGGAGTGCCTGGGCACCCCCGGGTTCCCTATGGGTCCACTAGGAACGGAACCACAAGGAACCCGGGGGTGCCCAGGTGCTCCCAGGGTGCTCCCAGACATGCCCCAGCAAGAACCAAAACCCAAATGCTCTCGGAGCGGGTTCTCTAGGAAAAACAGAAGAACCTAGTAACATAGTATAAACTTCATCTTGAATTTTGTCACTATCTACAAGTATGTATTGATCTTCCAAAGGAGCTTCTATTAGTTTTACCTTCAAAATGTCCTCTCATGATCTCTCCTACCAATCTGAACCACCATTTGATTTTCCAATCCTTGCACTTCCAAGGTCAGGAGGAGGCTAGTGATGGATTCCACTAACAGGTTCAGCAGACAAAGCCATGTGCAGAAACTAATGCAAAACTAATAAAACAATCTTTGTTACTATAACCCAAAGGCATGAACCTCCTTTCTTTGTCCTAATCCTGCGTTGCACCATTGCAATCAAACTAAGTCAAGTTGTCACCTCAAACCAAACTCTCAATAGCATTCTTTGAGGATTTTCCATGATTTTTCCCTTCATGGCATGACTCAAAACTCCTCTCAATCCAGTGAGAACTATTTAGAAAATCTCTCTCAATTTCTTCTATCACCTCTCTCTATCAAGAGAATTGTTGCCTTTACACCTATCCAATATTTGCGCTTTGCCCCCATGCCTTATAGTACTTCCCTTCTGATCTTCAGTCTAGATCCTCACATCATTGAATCCATAGTTGGAAAACTCGACTCAGCAAAAAACTCGCCAAGCCCAAAATTGATGAGTCAACAAAAACTCGGAGAAAAGTCGGCAAAAAACTCGGGAACTTAAAAAATTGTTTAAATTTCATTAGAAACACATTTTTTTTGCAAAATTCAATGACAAGATGAATCCAATGAGTCCATAAATGGGTACAAAAGTGTTTTCTATTAAATTTGATTGACTTTAATACAAATTGATTACAAAATCGCATTCTCATGCATAATCCTAATGGCTGAAAGCCTGATGGTCTAATACAAATTACAATAGATAGCTGAAAATGAAAATAGTAAAACTAGAAGTAAATACTAAATACAACATTTTACACCTTCCTCTTCCCTAATTTAGTCAAAGCTAGGGAAGAGGTAGATGCTCTAGTCCTGCGAGTACGTGTTGGCTCCTTGGTTGGCATGGAACGCTATAGCTGAGGCTCGACCACCATCCTAGAAGCATCTAGCTTGGCAATGACTCCTCATCCTCATGAATGTCCTCCAACCCTACATCTCTTGTTGCACCCACATCCTACATTGCATGTCTCTTGAAATCAAGAATCTCGTCCGCGGTAAACAATAGAGGCTGCTCATCCTGCCCTGTCCAATCACTGTAAGGATTTATCTCATCCAAATCAATAGGATCCAGTGATTTGTCCTCTACTCTTTTTGTGTGCAACCAAAGGTTGTATTGCACAAAGACAAGGTCATTGAGGTGCTTTTGAGCTAATTTGTTCCTCTTCTTCATGTGAATGGCCTCAAACAAGCTCCAATTCCGCTCACAACTGGATGCACTAAAGATCCAATTTGTTCCTCTTCTTCTAGAAGAGTCTTTGTCGAAACTCTCCAAGTTTTTGGCGAGTATTCTCAAAAAACTCGACAAGTTTTTGCCAAAGACTCTTCTGGAAGACTCGGCAATTAAAAGTCAAAAAGACTCGAGGGGCAAAAAGACACGAGTTTTTCGAGACTCGCCAAAAACTCGTTTAGTCTGCCAACTATGATTGAATCTTCAACCTTTTCACTCTTCATTCAAGTTTGACCTTTGATCTAATATGTGACCTTTTGTTTCTTGTAATCTCTCAAAGGTGGTGGCATAACTTCATTTGTAGGCTCTAGTATTATCTTCCAATGTTTCTCTATTTGAGTTCCATTGAATGAAGATCGTTGTCAACTAAACCTTCACCATCCATCTCTCGAGGTGCATTTTTAACCTCATTTGTTGAGGCTCATTGTATCTCTACTTGTCTTGAATTGATTTTGTGTTGTACCTCACTCTTCAAATAATTTTCCCTAGTCTCAAAAATGTCTCCAACTCACTTCTTGGCCTATCTAAAGTATCGGTTTCCTCTTCAAGCCCAATTCTATCTTTTGCTAGAAGAGACAAAGCTAACATTTTTAATGTCCCTTCTTCTTACCACAGTTTTAGGAGGATTTTCATCCCCTCATGTTGTACTTCATAAGTGTTCTCCTTGCCATGAGATTACTTTCCAATCATAATATCAAGGCCTTCCCAACAACAAATGACAAGAATCAATCGTCACCACAATATATAGCACTTTGTCTTCATAAGGATTGTCTTCATTGTTAGAAATTAGTGCATATCATAGTGTGAGATAATAAATAATAAGTTAAAATGTTATTGTTAATTTATAAATAATTAAATAGGTATAAGTTTTGAGTTAGTTGTCAAGTGGTTTGGGGAGTTAAGAGTTGAAAGACTTTATAAAGCCATTGAAATGTAATAATCAATGTTCAAGATGATCGATCAAAATTGTTTTTGAGTAATCTCAAACCATTTCATTATGGTATCAAAGCAAGTTTCATGTGAGGCCTCTTTGCAAATTTGGCCTTGCTTGTAACAAGATTGAGCAGTGCAAACCATGTGCAAAAGTCATCTCATTTGATAAGCTATTTGTTCTTGCTGACAATAGAAGAGCAATGTCGACCACATGAAATCCTTCTATCAATTGTGTGAGGACAAGATGGAGCAGCAAATGTGGCTTGAATAGCAATGAAAAGTAAAACACATGGTAGGAATGCATAGAAGATAGAAAGTATTGGTAGTTCATTGTACTTCCAAGCCACTATTCATTAATAGACAAAATCGCGAAATGCCACAATTGGCGATTTTTTCCCCGAAAAACATGTTTTAAAAAAATCATGGTCAACATTCATTGACCTATTTATTCCTATTAAAATCACGCTTAAATCACATTAAAATCACACATGGCATTTTTCAATGATTTTCAACGGTTTTACATCATTTTAGCAAAAACAAATTGGCCATTAGGGCCCTATCTTGGCACAATGGTTTGTATATATGTAATGTATTGTGGTTTCTTCTTTAACCAAGGTAACCTTCAACATTTGAATTGCTACTTTGATCATATAACTATAAAAAGGGGTAAACGTGCATATTCTACATTGTTGTAGCACTTGATTTGACTTATATGGTGTGTGAACTAATCCCTATGTAGCATCCATTAGCCAATTGCCACTTTTGATAGACCCAACCTTCACAAAAACTTATGTAACTATCCAAAATTACTATAATCAACCAATGAGTCATAACTACACTTGTCGATTGTACAATATAACTAAAGTAAACTAATACGTTTTTGTAGCTATCTCCAGATGAAAAGTTGCAGGAGATGATAACTAAAGAAAATGAACACATTTACTTCTAGTGATAAAGACTTTATTCATCAAAGTGACAAAGAATGTATGTACTAAATATTTCTTTGAATGTGTCTATGTAGTTTTTTCCTACGTCAACACTAAGGGGGGGAATGTTAGGAACTAATGCATGTCATAATGTGGGATAATAAATAATATATTAACATGTTAATGTTAATTTATAAATAATTAAATAGGTTTTAGTTTTGAGTTAGTTGTTGGGTGGTATAGAGAGTTGGAAAGTTGAAAGGATTTATAAAGCCATTGAAATGTAATGATCAATGTTGAAGATGACTAATCAAAATTGTTTTTGAGAGTGTTGGAACTTGCAAATTTATCCAAGTAGGGTGCTTCTCTATTGCCTTGGCCCTTGTTTCCCAATCATGAATAAACAATTTAAGAATTCCTTCAATGGGTCCCCCTTGGTAAAATTCTAGCATGTTGTTGTCCTTTGCTTTCCCTCATATCCCAAAATTTTCATATTTCTTAAAATTCACCTTTGTGGACTTTTCAACTTCCCACAATCATGTTTACGTCCACCCTCCACTTCTGCATTGGATTTTTGTAATCCTCCCAAACACCTCACCCACTCCTCTGAATTCCCCAAGACACCACTAATGGTTGGATTTAACCCTTTGGATCTGCACAAACACATCCATTCAACCAAAACACCATTGCTCATCCTAAGGGCGTGAATCCACATGCATATTTCAACAAATGATCAAGAAGATGAAGATGGTCAACATGAATGCTACAATTCAAACCTAGCCACCCCTAGTCTATGTACAAGGTGCCAAGCTACTTGTTTCAACAAGGGAATAGCAATTGGTTTTTAATGTCCCCATTTTTATGCCATGTTATTCTATGAGCATTGGCCAGTTTCCAAGGTTTTTCGAAGGCTTCTACGTGAACTAGGAGAGTTCCAAGGTTCTTGGAGAGCTCAATAGTGGCTTTTCTCAGTGTCCAATGGTGTGTTGGCATTCTATTGGTTTTCAAGATGGTGGTGATGTCCTCTGTTGCATTTTTGGCCATTTGGGTTGTTCTCCACATTTCTTGGAGAACACGGCTATTTTTAGTAGGTGCCTGTTTTGGCACTAGGCATCTTCCCTTGTCATCACTAGCTTCTTGGTGTAAGCAAAACGCAGGGAAAAAGAAAAAAACGTTTGTTCAAAATAGCAAGGAAAAAGCTATAAAAAGAGGTGTGGGGCTCCCATTTGCATCATTCAAAGTTGCTCTCATAACCAGATGTTGTTGGAATGAACCTGAGTTCTTCCAGGAGTTGATTGAGGACAAAAACCCTCATCAATCTACTCTAGTTTCGGTGGTGAAAAATCCACCCTAGCTAGCTGGGTGTTTTCATTCAAGAAACACAAGAGTTTTTCATGGAGTTTTTGATTTTCAGGTTTTCAGAAGATGAGAATATTTAAGGTATTTGAATGTGATAATATTTTGGTGTTATTAGTATTGAATTTTTCAGGAGTTTTGGAGTGAAACTTCATTGAGTTGCTTGTTGGCCGTACCATCATTTTGGTTCCTATTGATTTAAGGTCTTGTGATATGATTTTGGGTTTTTTATCATTGATTCCCTGTGATAGGGGACCACATTGAAGATGATTGCAAGGGTTAAAGTGAAGATTTTATTTTTTAGAGCCAATCGCCCCTATTCTGGCCGTACCACTGTTGGAGGTGATTAGAAGTGTTAAATCTGAGTTTTCAAGGGTTTGTGAGGCTGCAAACCATCCTTAGGAAGGCCTCTATGTAATGTCCCCATTTTGGCCATACACTCTTCTTTGGATTTAGCCTATTTCCGGAAATCCTTAGGCTAAGCTGAAGTATAAAACTAGGGTTTTCTCTTTCAGATACTGCTCAGTTGGCGTTCAGAGGATGTTGTGCAGACTTACTATTTATAGCAGTTTGCTATTTTTTAGCAAGTCTATCTTTTGGCAGTATCTATCTAGCAGCAATTCAATCCTTTGCAGTTCAGTGTTCAGTTTGGCTTTCTGATGGTTTTGAAGTTAACTTACTATTTTGGCATTTGCTATTTTTAGTAAGTTCATTTTTGGCGGAAGCATCATCATCAACTTGGTTCCATTTGGCATTTGTCGGTTGCTATTTTTAGCAATTCATCAGTTGTAGCTTGGGCATTGTATTTGGTTATCTCCTTGGTGAGTTTGACTTAGTCAATTTTCATGTCTTGAAGTTGTACCCCATGCCTAGGCTTGATGACTTCAAGTTGTTTTAAAGAAGGGGGACATAAAGGGGTCAAGTGAGCATTTAATTATTTATTAAATGCTTTATTGTTGCAATATGAAATGGATGCCTAAAGGGAAGTTGAATGATATTTTAATATTTCAAAAAAGTAAAAGGAAAAAGGTAAAGTCCCTTTTGGAAGTTAGTGATTCAACTTCTTGGAATTTGAAGAGTCTCTTGTTGCTTCATTTGCCAACTAAAGCTTATATATTGCTGCTGTTTGAAGAGCTGAGGATCCATTGTTAATTGCTAAAGTTATGCTGTCGAAATGACATTGTGATTATTTCTTCGAGGGATGCTTACCTCCTAGATTCCAATCAATTTCGTGTTTGAAAGACAACACCTAATTGGTTTTATTGCTGCTTCTCATCCAGACTAGCAGATTGAGCCTATTGTTGAAGAATTTTGGAGTTTATTATCATTTTTGAGTTGCTGGTTCATCTACAGCTGAAAGTGAATTTTGTATACAGCTTTGTGAGTAAATTTTATTTCATTCTGGGCATTCGTGCTATGTGATTGTTGATATTGGGCGACCCTTCTCATAGAAGATGAGATCTAAATTCAAAGAACCTGATTTTTAAGAGCAAAATCGCCCTTCCAGCCAGGCCGTACCTTCTTAGAGAACATTGGGATTCGTGCCAAATAAATGTGGAGGATTTGATGCTGTTTTATGACTTGTTCTTGGGCGCCATACTCCTAGAGAGCCTTTGCAAAAGGTTTCAGTCAATTTGAAGGTATATTGATGAAGTTATGAGCATTTCATGGTGTTTTCTATTTGCTGATCAGAATTTCCAGAACTCAGATTTTTATATCAGATTGCATTAGTTTGCTGTTTTTTGGCCTTTACTTCATCATTTGAGGGATAAACATTGTAAAGCATTCATTCTTTACATCTTAGCATTATTCTCTATCATTGTAATACTTGTATTTGCAGATTCCTTGATTGTAAGGTTGAGATTTAGTAGTACTAATCCAACCATTGTTATTGCTGCAATTACTTGTTATAATTTCATACATTTGTAACCCCTGGATGGTTTACCGCCAGTGTGGAGAAAGAACAATTAATCTCTCTTTAGTCACCCACTGTAAAGTGGCGAATTCCCACTCATAAGTGGATGCCCGCCGCAGCGGATGAATTAGTTTTGTATTGTAATGTTTTCCCCCCACTGTTCAAGTGGTAGCGTGGAAATTCTCATGGCTGGTTATCCGCCTATTGTTTCAGTTTTCAATTAATCACTCCGTCATATGTTAGCACCTCGCCCTCAATGGGATCTTGAGTGCACATTCTTGACGTTGAGTTTGTTTCAATTCAAGTATTGTTCATTAGTTGCTCCGCCATATGACAACACCTTTCCTTCATTGGGATTGAGTGTGCATTCTTGGCGTTGAGTTTCTTTTAAGCTTGGTTTTCAGTTTGATGCTAACGCTAATCCAGTTGGCTAGTGCTGGTTTGTGTTATGATAATTCAAGAAAAAAATTGGTTGGCATATTTCACTCTATGCTGGTGAAAGAGTTTCCAGGTGATACTTATCAGTTTTGAATGCATAGAATTTCTTAAAGAATTAATTGACTAATCACCCCTATGCCGCCAGCACCATTTTGGGTGTGATCAGACTGTTATCAGGTCTGATAATCATCTATAATTTCACCATTGCTGGGAGTAAGTGATCAAGTATTGTAGGAGGAGTTGGGGTTCCTTCATAAGGAACTCTGGGAATGATGAACTGAGGCTGCTGTAGGTAATTGAAAATGCCTTCATGTCAACATCAGTAACCTTCAGACCTTATCTGTAGACCTGTAGCAGCAATTCCTTGGGGTCAAATAGTGAAGATGAGCCTCTTTCCAGTGCCCAATCACAGGCCTCAATGAGGTATAATGTTACTACCATGAGTTGGGTAACTTATTTCATCATCTAGTAACATCTTGGGGTGATTCCAATCAGTTCATTTCATATTCTGTGCAACAGCTGATGTATATTTTGGATTGGGAAAATTAATGAGCTAATATTGTAACACTGATTGGTAGTACCATCAATGACTTGGCTCTTGAATTGGTTTTGCTACTTACCCCACTGCATAAGTGGCTCTTGATACTTCTGCCTCTTGTTTTGGTTAGCTACTTATTCCACTGCATAAGTGGCTCTTGTACTCACCCCACTGAATAAGTGGTTACATTGTACTGACCCCACTAAATAAGTGGTTCTTGGCATTGCGCTCACCACTGAAAATTGGAAGAGCTGATTAACTTTCAGTTTTGTACCCACTACACAAGTGGAAATTCTTTACTCACCCCACTAAACAAGTGAATTACTTTTCAGAAGCGTTATAATGTAATCCTTGCCACTATATGCTCTCACCTTGCCCACACTGGGATCTGGGTGATCAGAAAGTGGAAGGAAGCTGATTAAGTTGTTATCACTGCTTATGTTTGGTGCTAACAAGTTGTAAAATCAAAAAAAATTGGGGTGGTTATTGCATGGTTGTCCTAGTTCATCCAACAATGGATCTCCAAGGATGATTTGACTACAGATTGCTATGCTCGCACATTGATTTGATTTGACTCTCAAAACTTTCGTGTGATCTTTGAAATCCCACAAGGACCTTTAGAATGCATTGTAATTGAGGGCTATATATGTAGGGTTGAAATTTGTAAAAAAAATTGGTTGCTAGACCAATTCCTTGATTGTAAGTGTCTCAAGCTAGTTCTAGGGCATCAAGAGATGCATGTCTAGTTTGTAAAGGAGTGGGTGCACTCATAAAGTATAGCATAGATTTTCAAATGAACACAATGCATGTAAATGGTATGGCTTTGTGGCAATTAGTGATCATTTGAGTGGGTTCTTGAACCTAGTTGTTGATCCCTTCTTGCAACATTTGTTGGTATGAATGTAACAGGGGTTAGATGAAAGTAAATTTTTTGTGATGACCTTCCCTTTGTTCCATATGGGTTCTTTTTGTACTAAGATTGATTATTAAGTATGTCCAATCACATTAAGTGCTATGTCTGATTTGTATGCCTATCCATATTTGGTTCCATTTACGATTTGCAAATGTATCTCTCTTCCTTGTAGATCATGACTTTGTTGCCTAGGGTGTATATGCAAGTGTAGTTATCAACTTAATTAGAGGCTTTATAAGCAAATAGTTATTCTTTAGCCTAGTGACAAATATTGAAGTCAAGCATACAGCGGAACTGCTAATTTAGTTGTGTCCACCATTCATGTGATAAATGTCTTGTTAAGGATATCTCTAGGAATGCCCTCTTGGATTTAGCTGAGCCCAAAGTGAAGGAGAATACCCACTCTCAACAATTGGCCTTTAATCATCCATATTCTGTTGATGAGCCCATGTCCTACCCTCTTGAAGACACTTGTTCCTAGCCTTGAGGATAGGATAATACTTTATAAGTGTCGAGCTGTGATTTCAAGAACCAAAGAGAGTAATCTCAAACCATTGCAGTATTCATAATGACCAATTTTGAAAGCAACAAGACAAGATTTATCGACAAGTACATTATGATCCTTTTTCAACCAAGCAAACCTATAAGGGTCTGATTTTTTAATACAAACAAGCTGAAATTTTTCTACCATTTCTATACCTATTAGATTGTCGATAGATCCACCACCTATAATCACCTTGCACACTTTGTCCTTACACTTGCGTTTTGTTCAAAAGATCCTCTTTCTCTTCCAATCAACTTTTGGGTTTTCTTTGTTTCTTGATATTAAAATTCTTTGCAACATCAAGTTCTCTCTTGTCTCTGCTTCAACTTCTTGTGTTGGAGGTTCTCATTTTTGAGCTACCATCAATGCTTTGGGATTTTTGAGGGTAGTTTATGGCATTATGGGCTTAATTACATATGAAACATCCAAATGGTTTTGACCACCAAAAGATTGTCCTCCTCCAAAGCCTCCTCTTCCTCTAGAATTGGATTTTGCATCCTCACCTTCCTCAAGTTCTTCATTCTTGACAAGCTCTGAAGAACTTCCTTTTCCTCCAAACAAAGTGTCATCACCTTTCTTGCTCAACAATTTACTCTTGCCCCAATTAAGTTTCTCCTCAGCTCTCAAAGCATATTGATATGCTTCATCAATGGTTTTTAGTTTGATTAAAGCTAGCTCATCCTTGAGTTGGAAACATAGCCCATTGAGGTAACTAGTAGCAGCCTGCTAACCATCTTCTTACAATCTGTCTGTATTTAAAACATCATAAAATATTCTAATACAGACAACTCCTTTTGTCTCAAACTTTCAAACTGTTTGAATGATTTCTGTTGATAACCAGTAGGAATTTGGATCTGAATTGTTTCACTATCTTGGGCCATCATACAGTTTTGTCTTTACAATGTCTTCTCTTGTAATTTTGGAGATTATCCCACCATAAGGCAGCGTCAGACTTCATCTTTGTCACTGCAAGCTTTACTCTCCTTGGGTCTTCTACATCTATCTTTTCCATGTCAAAATACTTCTCTAATTCTTGTAGTCAATCAATGAACAGTTCAGGATTTAGATCACCCTCGATATCTGAAACCTTGGCCTTAACTTTGGTCTCCTATTTTGAAATAGCTTCTATCGACCTCTCCATGGGATCTACTATTCCATTCACTCAAGCCAGGTCTCCCTTATTGTCTTGTTCATCTTCAGATTTATCCTATTGAAATCGGGCTTCAATTGCTTCTGATCTCCTGAGCAATCCATCTCCATAATTTCATCTATGTCCAGCCTCCCTCCTAGCTCTCCTTCACCAGTCCAAATGGACTCCTAGGCCATTTTATAGGTTGCTCTGATACCAAAACTGATGCAGAATACTCTGATCTGCAGTGAAAACTCTAGATGGAGCTCAAGATGGTGAGCAGAAAATTAAAAACAGCAGTTCGTCCCCTACAATAAAAATAGAATGCATCACAAACTGCAAAACAACTTTTATTTCTGGGCTGAATTATACATTCTTTTACAAATGTCTTTACCTAGACCCAACCTCCCAGTGCTAACTAAAAAAGAAAAACACAACTCTAAAAACTAGAAAATTCCCTATTAATTACACTACAGCAGTTAGATTTCCCCTTACACCCAAAAATGTGGCAGACACCACATTTATCCCTAAAATATCTACACAATGAAAATTGATGGGAAGTAGTAATCAATTGGCATTTAATAATTGGTTATACATCATAGAATTATTAGCTCTAAGGCCTACTGTTTCATTCAAGAAAACATGGCCTCCAATCATTGGACTTGGAAAGGCCTCTAACCTGAAGTTTAAATTCCTTGGCTTGCCTTGATGTTTCCTATTCAAACTTCATTTGAGCACTTTCAATAATGGAGAGGGGCAATAACAGGGAAGGGGGCGGAATCCTCGGTATGTTGAGGATACCCTCTTTAGGTGCTCATGTTCAATGAGAATCTCTATCCGAAGGTTCCTTCTTGAAGATACTAAATCCCATCTACTAAGGGTATTTGAGGCTAGTCAAGTTCAACAAGATTCACCTCTTGAAATTAGATTTAGTTTCATAAACTTACAATAACATTATCTTTTTCATAAACCTTGCTCTAGAACTAGAACAGGTAGTATCAGAACTTGAGAGTCGTCTCCTCTAAATCTACAGACTCAATTGAGAATTCTCTTACAATAGCTACTACATAGAAAATTTTAGGATGAAATAATCTTGAGTCAATAAGGAATCATCAATAGTCAAACATTTCAATGAAAATAATAGAGAAATATACAGAAACCAGAAACTGAGATTCAAAGAAATAATTGGACTAGGGTTAATATAAAGGCACATTTGTTTGAAATTAAATTCATAAATCACTAAGCCACCACCAAAAATTTGTTAATTAGCAATGACTTCAAAAATTACTTGAACAATATATTATGTCTTTTATTAGTTACACTAAAGACAAGTTGCACATGCTTCACGGGTAAATTTGACATTGTATCATATGGTTTCATTTTTGTTTTTACATCTGAGCTAATTTTCTCACCTGAACTTGAATTGATTGGAGTCACTGAACATGTCATCAGAAAGATATGAATTTATTGGAACTAAATGTTCAAGGCTAGTTGTCTTTTGGAATGCAGATCCTGATTGTTGTGCCAATAGAGCAGATAGTTCTCGAGACATCCTGCAAAATGCAATCACTATTTCTTAGATAAAAGTATCTATGTTACATGCAAGCAAATAGTCCTTATATTTATCCATTCATTAAAATGCATGCATTCGCACAATATAAACCAGCTAAACAACAAAAGGATATAACATGAAACCATAGGATAGAGAATGCAATTGCATACTAATGTTCTAAACTTCTAAGTACATTCATATCATCAGTAAGACAAATAATGAAAAACATGAATTCAGCTTTGTAGTGCAAAATGAATGTCTTATAATGTTTCTTTAGATTTTAAAAAATAAAAATAAAAAAATTGTTAAACCACAAATTCTTTATAAGCATTTGCTATGGCTTTCTAACATAGTTTAAAAGCCCCGCAAATACCTGTGATTTGAACCTGCTCAGCAAGTAACTTGCCAAAAATCTCACAGGCAATTGTTTTAGCGAGTACTAACCAAAAAATCACAGATAAACTCAGATAAAGCTCAAAGTCCACATCAAAAAAAAAACTCATCCAATGACAAAATACATAAGTCCACAATTTTTTGAGCATTTAAGCATTTCAACAAATTGGACCATTGAGCAATTGTTTGCAGGCGATTTGGGAGTGACCATTGATCAGATTTAGCGAACTTATCAGCCACATTTGACATGTAACACTCTTCCTCTCTTTTTTTTGGTGCCTTCATTCTAAATATCTAGTGCTAGGTTTAGTTATTTTGTATTTTATTTCTGATTTTCAGTTAGATTGTTGTAGCTGCTAGGTTTTTTTTCATTTTTTTCTTTTTTCCTGTTTTGCTAGGGTTTAATTCTAAGTTACCGGTTCGGGTTCGGGGACGGGTTCGGGTACGAGAACCCGGTACGTGGGTACGAGCAAAATTTTTTTAGGGGTTTGGGTACGTATGGGTACGTGTGTATATATATATATATATATATATTAATAATTTAATATATATATTATAAATCTATATATATGTATTATATATACAAAAAAATAAGAGAAACATAGAGAATTGTTACAATTGTAAAACTAAATCATTTCATAGTATGATACTTGATCATTGATCAATGCCAAATGCCAAAGATAAATATTAAATGCCAATTGATAGTTGAAAAATATTCAAATAAAATTACTGAATTACAAAAGTCAAAATGTAGTTCATGAAACATTGAAACATGATTCAATGTTCATTGTTCATGTGCTCATCAATCATCAAAAGGATTGTCAGAATCATCATGACTTGGATTTTGAGTGGTTTCAACTTCAAAATCATCATCATTTGAACCCAAAGCGGATCCAACACCATGTGATATGTCATCAATATCACCCACATCATCCATAGTGGCTCTAGCAAGATCCTGAATGGTTGCATCCAAGTCAGTAGACTCGGGTGCTACATCCCAAAGCCTCGCTGCCCCCTGCCTGTATTGAGGATCCTACGTGACAGAAGATGCAAATTGGAATGAATATACACTAAGTTTCAGCTCTTTTTGCAGCCAACCGGTTACGCTTCACTGAGTGGATAAAGGAGTATGTACTCCAATTCCGTTCAGCGGCAGAAGAGCTTGCAACCTGGAGAGAAAACCAACAAAATTAAAAATAAAATAAAAAAATGCAAGATAAATTCAAGAATGTTAAGTGTTAAATTTTACAATACAAGTGGCCAAAAAAAAAAAACTTACTTGTGAGAGGATCTTGATTGCAAGAGGTTGGAGGTACATATAATCTTGACCATGAAGGTACCACCATGTAAGACCATCCATTTTGTATTGGTCTCTAGCAACAGAAGCATTATAATTTTTTGATTTTCCTGTGACAAACATTCCAAATTCTCTCATGACACTTGCATGCACTTCTGGATCACTGAACATTCTACTAAATGCCGTCTTATACCCATTAGCAACTTCAGCATCTCTATATGGCGGTATTCTCCCTGGGATAGAAAGTACTTCAGTGGTATAGTACCTTGGAGATAGGGCATATGCAAGGAGGTGCAATGGAGTTGTCATCTTGTTCCAACGATGAAGAACAATTGCTTCCACCCTTTTGTACAAGGTGTCTTCAGGATCATTCTCTTTTTTTTGTATTTCTATTTTTATTTTTTCCAACATTGTGTCCATGCTATCATAGACATCCCCCAAGCATGGTTCATCTGTATCAGCAAACCGAAGCATAGACATGATAGGTTCGGTGAATTCCAATACATAATTCACACGATCCCACCAATCATCATTCAAGATCAATGCCTTGACTTTTTGGGCCCTCTCTGAATTTGATTGCTTCCATATACTCCATTGGTTGCTAATAACCATTTGACTCAATGCATCTTTCACCTTCACAAGTCGTCTCAGAACAATTGTGTGAGATGCAAACCGGGTCTCGGCAACCTAAGAACATGTTAATAGTAAGTTAATAACACATTTAAAATATGTAAATAATGCATAAAAATTATTTTATTCAATTATGTAAAACATGACATAAATGATAAATGAAACTAAATAAATTAAATTTTAAAATTTACCTTCAACAATTCCAATGTTGAAAAAGTTCTGAAAATTGCTTGTGACATATGGTGGTTTGTCACAAACATCTGGATCTCCTCAGACTCCTGGTATATTTCTTTCACCCACTCTATTTGGGTGCCAATTGCTTGCATCACCAAATTGAGGGAGTGTACAGTGCACGGTGTCCAAAAGATGTGCTCATATCTGGCCTCTACCAAAGCACCTGCAGCCCTGCAAACTTTTGCATTGTCCGTAATTACTTGGACAACATTTTCACTACCCACCATCTCTATGGAGTCAATGAGAATCCTGGAAATGAACACTGCATCTTTCACTTGCCCTTCACAGTCAACCGCCCTCAAAAACATTGCCCCCTTGGGGGACACTGCAATAACATTAATCAATGGACGGTTTTTGCAATCTTTCCATCCATCGGAAACAATAGATACACCTGTTTCAACCCAAGAATCTCTAATTGGTTTTAGTTGGGCCTCTACATATTTCCTCTCTTTTTGCAATAAGGTGGTACGCACCTTTTCATACCCAGGACTTGTGAAATCAGGAGGTGCACTATTTATTGCTGACACCATGTCCTTCCAATATGGTGATCTCACCAAGTTGAATGGAAGACCATTGGCATAGAGGCAACGTGCAATTTTTTCTTCAGCAATATCTCTTGCCTCCATTTTAAATGCTTTCTCTAATGGACCTCTCTTGCGGGTGGTGGTTTCTGGTTCTTCATCTTCTTCTTCCGTAGAGGGTATAGACAAGAAGGGATGTCTAGAGGGCCTAACTATCTGATGAGTGGGTAATGTTTGTTTTTTCTTTCCGGAACTATAACTAGTTTGTTTTCCTCTTGCAACTGAATTGTCAGCATCTTCTTGTTCTTTTATAAATGCTGCTATTTGTACAGCAGAAAACCCCTTCTTATCTGGGCCCACACACATATTAATCCCTTTACCACCAGGGCCCATAAAATGAAGTTTCACTCGGTAGTAGGAGCTATTATATTGTACATTGCAAAAATTACACTTCCAAACAAACCCCCCACCTCCAGGAATTTGTGAAATTCGTGTGGTATGTCTCCATAAAGGAGATCCTTTATCAATTTTAAACTTTTGGCTTCCATCCCCACCCACTGAACTTTGACTACTGGCCATTGTTGCAATCTATAAAAAAAATGAAGAAAAAAAAAATATATTTGAAAAACTTCTTCACAAACTTGAAAAAATTCATCAAAAACTAAGAAACTTAAAAAAATTCATCAAAAGATTGAAGAATAGGGTTTAAATGCATACCTTGAACACTTAAATCTCCTTTGTAGAAGCTTTTTGCCACTCCACAATCGATCTCTTTCAAATGCAATCACCTCCCTTCAAAATGCTAAGATGAACAAAAAAAATGGAGAGAGCAAAATGAGAGGTAAAAATGACATGTTTTAGTGTTGAAAGGCCTCATATTGGGTCGTTTTAGGGTTTAGAGGCAAAATAGAAATTAAAAAATTGTTTTTTTTTCACTTTTGGGCCCACTTTTTAAGAGCTGGGCCGTGGGTTCTCAAGGGTTCGCCCGGGTACGCGGCTGGTACCCCCGGGTCCGCGTACCAAAGGGCATGGTACTTGCTGGGTACGCACAGGGTGCGTGCCCAGCGCGTACCCACAGGCGAACCCGTACCGGGTTCGCACCCGAACCGGGTTCGAGGCCTGTGGGTACGAATCCGGTAACACAGGTTTAATTCCATGTTTCTAAATACAAAATGGCATCCAGAAGCAGGAGAGATGGCAGCAAGTCTAAGGACCCTACTTGGAAACATGGGACAGTAGGTACAAAGCTAGGAATGGTAAATATGCAACTTTTGTGGGTTGCTTATAAGAGGATGCACAAATTGCCTCAAATATCACCTTGCACAAACCAGTTGCAAAGATGTTGCAATATGTGATGCAACATCTCAAGAGGTTAGGTGAGAGGTGAGAGCTCTCCTTTCATCTTATGATCAAAACATACCAGAGAAAAAAAGGACAGCAGAGACAATGGCAGCTATCATGAGTTCTACAAGGTTAAAGGGAGATATAGGGACCCTTTTATCTTCCATTGGACCATGACTATGGGATTGAGCTCTCTAGACAGCTGTAGTTCTCAGTTTTTTTGTTCTTTTTAACATTTCTAATGTGCAACCTTTGTTGGAAGGTACTGTGTGGAATCAAGAAATGCAGCTTGAGGTCAAGTTGGCATGTGCCAATTTTTGGTACTACTACAACATACCATTTAATGTTGCAAAATACAAGGAGCCCTTATTGGAAACAATTGATCACTACATTGACTGTAGTAGGTAAAAGGTTTAAGGCACCAAACCCCTATGAGTTGAGTAGGCCATTATCAGAGGATGCAGTTAAAAATACAAATCAGCTAGTAGATGAATAAAAAGACATTTGGAAAATAAGGGTTTCATTTTTAGCATTTTATTTGACAAGTGGATGTATGGTAGGAACTATAGCTTAATCAAGTTCCTTGTGGATTCAAAGGGACAGTTAGTGTTTTTGAAGTCAATTGATGCCCCCAATGAAATAAAAAATGTGGAGACCTTGTGTGACTTGTTGGATGAGGTGATGGAGATGGGAGTGGAAAATATTGTCCACATAGTGATAGACAATGCATTTGCATATGTAGTAGCCTATAGATTGCTAGAGATGAGGCATCCTACATTGTTGCTACCCATTACATTGACCTTCTCCTTGAGAATATAGGGAAACTTGGATGGGCAAAGAATGTGGTGGAAGATGTGAGGAATGTGACAAAATACATCTACAACCATGAATGGGTCATGAATCTCACAAGAAAGCACATGGATGGCAAGGAGCTCATGCAATTGGGAGTGACAAAGTTCGTAACAAATCTCATCACATTGCAAACTATCGCAGTTGCATTGCCATCTCTTAAGTACATGTTTGTGTCATGTCCCTGCCAATAAATGAAATTGCAACAAACAAATCACCTTATTTCCTAAATGCTGGCCAACCCCCCTTGTAGTTGGCCAACCACCCTTTGGCGCTCAATATTATGGCACAGATTTTGCTAAATGTTTGGCCAACTCCTTTCAACCTTGGCTGACTCCTTTTAAATCAGAAAATAAATTAAAATATGGGCAGACTTTATCATAAAGATGTTTATATTAATAGCACCCAAGTTTGTAATGGAAAAGGATTATAAAGGCAGCAATTAAGCCTTAAAGAGCAGCGATTAATATTATTAATGGAAGTGATAAAGAATGAAGAGGCAGCGCTTAAAGAAGTAGCAATTAAGTTTATAAAGGCAGTGCTTGATTTATGAAGGGATGTATCCCTTGCAAGGTAAAAGCCTCAATGAAGAAGTGAGTCTCCCTCTCATTTGAGGATATATAAAGGAGGTCAAATTATTTGCAAAAGGATCATCAAAGCAATCAGAGATAGGAATCTGTATGCAGAACAGCAGCAGCTATTGATACAAACAGTGATTGGTATGCAATATATATGTATATTACTCATTATGAAAGTAACTATACATATATTTATATGCCTTCAAATATATATATATTTGAAGGCATAATAATATATGTATAGTTACTTTCATAATGAGTAATATACATTAAGGGAGATATGTTATGTCTAATTCGGTAAATAAGAGAAATAGTGAATCTATTCATATTATTATAATTTACATCTTTCTCTTTAAGCAATCATGTGTAAGATTGGGAAGGACACTAGAAGAATTGTCTTGGTTGGATGTTCCTAAAGGAATTGTCTTGGTTGGACCTAGCATCATCTATTTTCAACTACCATAAGATAAAGAACCAAAACAAACCAGCCAAAAAACACAAAATAATGAATGAGGCAAAGCTCCAAAATTACAGCAAAAAAAGAAACATTTTTATTTCCCAGCTTGCATTACAAACCTTCTCATGGCTTCTTCGGCCCATTCCCAAAAAACTAATTACTACCCAACACACCTCCCCTAAAAACACCAAAAAGGAAAATCAAAAAGGAAACACATAATTGACCACTACTGCTGCCACCAATGGCCACCACAACCCTAAATTACAAAAATAGCTCAGCAAAAGGAAACAAATGAGTAGCAGAGGACCCATCATAAAAGGGCAATTACATCATCTCCACTCTTTTAAAATTTTGATCCTCTAGGTTCAAAGGAAACTGATTTTGTAAAATTCATCTTGAATTTTGTCACTACCGATATGGGGCTGCAAGCCTTCCAATAGTCTTCTCTTTAAGGTATTCTCTTGGGACTCCTCACTAGAATTTAAGCCACCATTAAATCTCTACCCATGCTATTTCAAGGTCAAGGTGAGTCCAGTGCCAATTCCACCATCTAGTTGGACAAGCCAAGGAAAGGAAAGGAAAAGTCCTTTTACAGTCCACGATACCAAGTGATCTATTTTTGGGTCTACAGATGGCTTAAAGTATATGGGACTGCCTTATACTCCCTGTATGTAGGAGGCACCTAACTCATGCTACACAATACGAGGTGTACATACCCTACCCCTGCAGGATTTGAACTTGTGACCTCTCTTTCAAGAGTACAAGTTCTTTGACCAAAGCCAAGATAAGTCTCTAATCTAGAGCTAACCAAATAATTGTTGCTACTACCACCCACAGACCTAAAACTTCTTCCCTTGTCCAGATCATGTTTTGTATCACTGCTCTCATATTGAGTTTGGCTATCACCTTTGACCAAACTCTTAATAACATTCTTTTAGTATTTCTATGATCTTGGTTATACTCCCATAATCCACTATTCTTCTCCATCTAGTGAGAACTACTTGTAGAATCTTCTATCATTTCCTTTGATTGAAGATACAACTAACTAAAACACCTAACTCTTGAGATGCACCTACAACCTTGACAGTTGAGTCTTGTTGCAGCTCCACTTCTTTTCATCAAATTTTTGTTGTACACACTCTTCAAGTCATTTGCACTTGTGGTTCCCAAACATGCTTTTAGCCTACTTATTGGCTTATCTAGAATTTTGTTTTTCTCTTTAGGTTCAAGTTTGGCTTTTGCTAGAAGAGAAAAAGATGACATTTCAAATTCTTCTTCCTCTTTCCATGGTTTTAGGAGATATCTCCTTGAATCATGTTGTATCTCATAAGTGCTTTCTCTACCATAATGGATTACTTTCCGGTCATATTGCCAAGGCCTACCTAATAGAAAATGAAAAGCATCCACCAACACTACATCACATAGCACTTTCTCTACATAAGGACCGATTTCAGAAGCAACACGACAAGATTTACCCACTAGTAATTGTGATCCTTCTTCAACCAAGAAAAATATTATAAGGGTTAGAATTAGGAATGCAAGCAAGCTGCAATTTGTTAATCATTTATGTACTCGCCAAATTGTTGGTAGATCCACCATCTATGATCAGCTTGCATACTTTGTCATTGCACTTGCATTTTGTTCAAAAGGCATTCTTCCTCTTCCAATTAACTTCTAGGGTTTCTTTGTTCCTAGATATCAAGGTTCTTTGTAGCATCAGGTTTTCTCCCTTTCTACTTCAACTTCTTCTATCAAAGGTTCTTCTTCTTCCTAGGCTACATTGCCCTTTTGGGGTTTTGAGGGCAATCTATGGCCTAATGGTCTTCATTACAAATGAAACATCTCAAGGGCTTCCAATCACCAAAAGATTGTCATCCCTGCCCACTACCTTCAAAGCCTCTCCTTCATCTGAAGTCCTTGCCTTCTTCTAACTCTTCACTAAAGGTAGGTCCTAAAACAACATTTTTCCTTCTATTCCAACTACTATCACCCCTTTTACTCACCATCATGCTTTTCCAATTGAATTTCTCCTCCAGCTTTAAGGCATATTCATATGCCTTGTCCATAAATACCTTCATCAAGAAGAGCTAGCTCATCTTAAAGTTGAAAATTTAAGGCCATTGACATACATGGCTGCTACTTGTCCTTCATTCTCTTGAATGCTAGTCCAAGTTTGAAACCTCAGAAATTTCTTAATATAACCTTGCATTGACTAATCTCTTTGTTTTAGGTTTTGATATTCTTTAAATAATTTTTGTTGGTAGTCAAAAAGCAAGAATTGAGCTCATAGATGATTTAACATCTTAAGCCATAGTCTAGTTTTATCCTTTCCTTGTCTTCTTCTGGAAATCTACAAGTTCTCACCAAAGAGCAGCATGAGACTTCAATTTGGATGCTGCAAGTTTTACTCTTTTAGGATCATCCTCTCATCAATGTCTTCCATCTTGAAGTGCTTCTCCAAGTCCTAAACCTAGTCTACAAATAAATCTGGGTTGAGTTCACCTTTAAAGTCTAATTTATCAATTTTACCTTGGAGCCTTGTCTAGTTATGGCTTCAATGAGCCTCTCCATAGGATCTACTGTTAATGTTTATAGCGGCGGGAGATATTTTCTCCAAAATAAAATTAAATAATAAATCTCCAAGGCAGGTCGGCCTTTTGGTTTTTCAAATATTATATTTCTAGGGCCGACCTAGAGAGGAGGTCACCTAGACTTGTATATAAGCAAGGTGAAGATCTCTCATTTAAACATCAATTCATTCTCATTCCAATTCGCATTTTCTAAGAAGAAGTTCGCACTTCAAGCAGCAGATCGCCATTTTGTAGCAGCAGATCAGATTTCAAGGGGACGCATATTTACTTGTATCTTTGCATCAAGGAGAGGTGTTATTATTCATTGTATTAAATTCGGCCTTGTGTAGGGCCTGAATTGTAAGCAAATCTCTGCTCTTATTCTTTCAATATATAAGAGATATATTTTGTTGGGTTTTTCTCCCTCGAGAAGGAGGGTTTTCCCAAGGTAATTCGCTATGTTCTTTGTTTAGTGTGTTGTAATTCTGCTTATTTACATTTCTGGTCTAAAACTAGCATGGTATCAAAGCGGGTTTAAGCAAAGATCCGATCAGATTTTTTTAAGTAGTCAAGATATCTCTTTATCTAAGGCAGTCTATCAAAGAATTGAAGATGGTGAACGGAGTCAAGGTCGAAGATAGGCTTGATGGAGCATCAAATTTCACCTCTTGGAAATTCAGAGTTCTTATTGCCTTAGAAGAAAATGATCTTCTAGATTTCATGGAAAATGATGTGCCCAAGCCATCTGATGATGCTGAGAAAATTCAATGGAAGAAAAATGGCACAAAGGCTAGAAAGATCATGATAGACTCCGTGAAGGATCATCTAGTTCCGATTATCTCCAAGATGAAGACAGCCAAAGATATGTTTGAGGCTCTACAAGGATTGTATGAGATCAACAATACCAGCAGAGCCCTTGCTTTGAGACAACAGCTTCATCATATAAAAAATGGCTAAAGGAGATTCAGTCATCTCCTTCTTCATGAAGATTTCTGATTTAAGAGATCAGCTATGCACTATTGGAGACATAGTTGAAGATAAAGATCTGGTTATGTTGGCACTGAATGGTCTTCCTCAATCTTGGGAGCCCTTTATTCAAAGCATCAATGGGAGATCTAAGTTGTCCAAGTTTGATCGTCTTCGAGCTGATTGCATTCAAGAAGAGTTCAGGTTGGCAGCAAGAGGAAATGGGCGAAATTCTCATAATGAAGAAAGTCATGTCCTTGCTGCACATGCTTCTAGAAGAAAAGGAAGAGAGGCAAAAAGAGGCAATTTCAAGAGGAATAGAGACAGAAAATCAGATTATGTTCCAGGAGCAAAGAAGAAGAAGGATCTCTCTCACATTCAATATTTCAAGTGTGACAAGTATGGTCACTATGCTCGAGATTGCATATCAAAACCGAAGCAGCATGCTTCTACTGCATATGTTGATGATGTGTCACCTCAAAAGGAATCTAGAGACGACTCAGAGGGATTTCTATTCATCTCCGCTCTTTCAAGCAATGTTCCAACCGACAGTGACACTTGGTTGATTGATAGTGGTGCTTCACGACATATTACAGGATATCGAGAGCATCTTACAAACTTGGTAGAGAAAGAAACTAACTTGCAAGTGATAATTGGAGATGATGCTTGTTATTCTGTAAAGGGAGCTGGGGCCACTTCTTTCCAACTAGATTCAAGTATCCCTGTTCATTTGAGTGATGTTTTGTTTGTACCAGGGATCAAAAGAAATCTTGTCTCCATTTCAACTTTGAAGGACAAAGGATACAAGGTTGCTTTTTCTGAAGGGAAATTTCTTGATTGGCCCAAGAACTCTAGTATAAAATCAGCTCGTGTAATTGGCGTTCGTCAAGAGAGCCTATACAGATTATCAATTCGTCCAATTCGGGCTTTATTGCACGACTCTATTAGTTTGAGTGAGCTATGGCACAGGAGACTTGCTCACTTGCACTTCAGAGCCCTTCCATCCATGGAGAAGATGGTTACTAGTCTTCCTAAGTTTGGTCTAGAGCACAATGGCATTTGCAAAGGATGTGCACTTGGTAAGAATATCAAGAGTCCCTTCCATAGTAGTGATATTAGATCAAAGGGAATTTTAGATCTTGTTCATTCTAATTTATGTGGACCAATGTATGTGGCATCTTTGAGTGGATTTTGGTACTATGTGATTTTCATTGATGATTATTCTCGAAAGACTTGGATTTACTTCTTGAAATCTAAGGAGTCTAAAGAAGTATTTGATAGATTCAAAGAATTCAAGGCTTGAGTTGAAAACATGTCCAGGAAAAGGATTAAAGTTTTGAGATCAAACAATCGAGGAGAATACACTTTTGGAGTTTTTCATAATTTCTACATTGAGGCAGGGATCAAGAGGGAGTTTTGTGTTCCGTACAACCCTCAACAAAATGGAGTTGTCGAAAGAAAGAATAGATCCATAGTAGAGGCAGCCGAGGCTATGATTCATGATCAAGATTTACAGACTATGGGCAGAAGCTTCCAGAACCGCCGTGTATGTTCAGAACAAAAGCCCTCATTAAATATTGGGAAATATGACTCCTGAAGAGGCCTTCACAGGTGTGAAACCTGAGGTTAGTCATTTAAGAATTTTTGGTTGTCCTATTTACATTCATGTGCCCAAGGATAAAAGATCTAAGCTAGAACCTTCAGGCAAGATAGGTATATTTGTGGGATACAGTGAGTCTTCAAAAGCCTATAAAATTTATATTCCAGGGCAGAAATAGATTGAGATTAGTAGGGATGTCTCCTTCGAAGAGGAAGTAGCCTTCAAAAGATCTAAAGGGTCTTACATGGAGATAGATAGTGAAGAGCAGGAGACTTCTCAGGATATGGACATATCCCCTAATCATACTCCTGACATTCAGAGGGAGTCCAACGAACCGGCGGAGACTATTGATCCAGTTGATCCTATAGAACCAACCGATGGGCCTAGAGACATTGTTGTAGGTCGGAAGAGACCTCTATGGGCTCGTCAAACTATGTGTTGGCGTTTAAATTTGCACCTCTAGAATGCGTATTTGAAACGGACAGCTATGCACAGTAAAACTGCTCTTCAAATTAGGAGGGGAAGCTCCCTCTTGTTGATGGTGTTGAAAGAAAGTAAACTAAAAACTAAGTTGCCTATCTTTTTGATCAGCTAGAGCACAAGGTTTATTAAACACAAACGCTGCAGCTTAGATTTTCTGTTTTAAGAACTTCAACTACGACTAACTTAAGCTAAAGACGTTTCTAACCTGTCAAGTAATACGCAGAGCAAGAGAAACTAGAAATGAACAAGGTTGATTCTCTAACAAAGTGCTTCAATAAACTCTTTTCCAACAAACATCTACACACTTCAATGTAAGCTGAAATTAAGATCATAAAAGCATAACACAAATAACGGAAATCTAAGATGTTATACCAAGGCAAAGGAGGCTCATGATTTTATTTCTCAAACTTTTGGAACAAAATCTACTACTAACATGCCTGGAACAAGAACTTGCAGCTAAAGAGGCTTGCAATCTTGTTCTTACACAATAAGAACAGCAATTACAATAACTCCTTGTTGGCTAAAAGAGGCTCAACAATTTGCTATCATAAAACAATTGAACAACACTTGAATAACAAATAGAAGGCACAATAGGCTCAGCATTTTGTTATCACTAGCATGGTTAAAGAAAACTAATGAGCAAAGGATCTTATTTATAGGCAAGCAGAGGAGTAGGGAACCCTAAAATCTCCTTGCTTTCACAATCTAGGGCTTGCTCAGCAAGCAAGCTTTATTTCTAAATCTAGAAAGAAGATAACATCTAACACCTCAGAAAGCAGAAAAAGCGGGAAATGCCAACTATTACATTTATCTTCTTTCTCTTCTCAAAGAATGGATAAGAATTATTCCAAGAATAGAAAGAAAGCGGGAAGAAAGCTTCTGGAAGAAAGCTGCTTTAAATCTCTGACATCCGCTAAAAAGCAGGAAATTGTGTCCCGGTTCGGTGCATCTATCCCATCAATAGCAAAGTTGCATTTTTCCAAGATATCTTCTCCATCTGCAATTGATCTTAGGAAATCCTCAACCTCATTGGCCACCTTTTCAAACTTTGCTGACATCATGGAAGTGTGACTTGGCAGAGTCTTATGTTTTTATTTCATTCACTTTAGTACAATCTTCTTGTTGTATTTTCCACATCCTTTCACATTCACCCTTTGAAATAGTGACACTTTTAGGGCAAGGGGGAATGGAAAAACACTTCTCGATCATATCAGGCTTCAAACTGCAAATCAATCTGCCATCAACTGATTGAATCTCCCTTGTAGCTGGGTTGCAATGCTTGATGCAAGCGATTACGAACTCGAGACTCAACCGATATAGGAATAGACGCCGCGAGGAGTCCAGAGTGTTCCAGGTTTCTGATTGAAGTGTTGCCTGCTCTCCAAAGCGTGAAGATCAAACACCGCTTGATGTGATGCAAGTCTGTCTCAGCTGTTTTGATGTAATCATGATAGAGTTGATTCAGTCTTGAAAACATTGGGAGTGTACTCCATTTCGAAACCTTGAAGAATGACTGTAAACTCGCCTAGATTCAGACAAGTTTTGAGCAACTTACTATTTTTAGAATGTTGATTTTTCTTCCTCTAACGGACAAATTTTTGAAAAAAAATTTGAGATAAGGGTTTTAATCAGAATTTTGTTGCAAGACAACCTAGATCGTCCGTTTTCGAAAATTTTGATTTTAGACTAAAAAAGAAGCAAACCCTAATTTCTTCAATTTTTCACGAAAAAAGCTGGCACCTGGGTTTTGTTCAGAATGCAATTAGAAATGGACCCAGTTGATTAGATTTGAAAAATACCGATGGCTGATCGAAAAAGAAGCCAACCCTAAAATTTGAAATTTTCTTGAAAAAGCTGTGATATGGGTTTTCTTCAGAAGACTGATTTGAGAGGGCCCAGATGATTAAAAACTAAATGCACTGAGGATTTCACTGACATGCAAATAAAAAGCAGCTGCTGCAACTTGATGAAGTTCTTGAAAATTTCTTCAGAAGAATGAGATGATAAGACCCAGATGGCTGAAAATTGAAAATCTTGGCCTTCCTCTTGAAAAATTTGATCTTCTGGATGAAAAAGCTTGAAAAAGCGAGGCCTTATGCTTGCTGATCTGAAAAATTTGATGAATAACCAGCAAACTTGAGTTCTTGAATCATGAAAAATTCTTCAAACTTGCTGCTCCAACTTTCTCCTTGGGACGCCACCTGCAAAAATGATTAATTTTACATTGAAATGATGTATTAAATAGACTTAGGGTTTGAAATAAGCTTGCTATCTTTTGCTTTCATCCTCAAAACCCTAAAAATCTCTGTTCATTGAACCTGGACGTCCATCCCTCATCTCACAAACTTGGAAACCTTGAAAATTTTGAAAATTTTACTAAGGCATGAGAAGTTGGGCGCCCTTCTTAGCTAGGGGCACCCACTTCAAGCAGTGTTATTTTTTTTATATTTTCAACTTTTTTCAACTTTGACCCTCTACTTTGAC
The DNA here is from genome assembly GCA_007258455.2 of Sequoia sempervirens. Classification (NCBI taxonomy): domain Eukaryota; kingdom Viridiplantae; phylum Streptophyta; class Pinopsida; order Cupressales; family Cupressaceae; genus Sequoia; species Sequoia sempervirens. Next base: position 36,627 of record VDFB02352965.1, read on the forward strand.
CTCGATTTCTGGCTTGCAAACTAATCTGATGAGCGAGTTGAATGATTCATCGCGGAGCCTGACCTGTTCTAAGAAGATTGTTTTGGAGGCGTCTCTGGCTAAAAACTTCATTTCGACCTTCGAATTCATGGGAGCCTATTTCCTCCAAGGGCGCCCATTTTGTTCAGAGTTAGCCATTTTTATGATTTTCAATTTCTTCATCAACTCCTCTTCCACAGATGATCTTGTCGAATCTGGTGATCCGGGCATCGGATTGACTGATGGTTATGCTCGTTGCGAAACTGAGGAGATATTAAGGAGGGTCTCCTGGGAGAAACTTCATCAAACAGTTGAATTTGGGCCTTCAAAAGCTTGGGTGCCCCTGGCAAGCTGGGGCGCCCAAACTCACCAGAGTTAGAATATTTTCTACTTTCTCATGTTTGCTTTTGAATCTTAATTCTTAGCTTTTATCAAACCCTCTGTTAAGCCTCTCATATCTGGCGACTGCAAACTGCGATTGACGCGTTGAATATCTCATTGGAGAGCCTGATCAACTCTGAAGAAATCATGTTAGAGCTACATCTGCAAATTCATCTGTTTAGGCCCTTGAAAACTTGGGCGCCTCTTCTCTCCTGGGGCGCCCAAACCCTCCATACTTAGAATATTTTCATCTAATTTTCATCTTCAAGTTCAAACCTTTATTCTGTATGTTCCACTTTGATCTGAATCTGCTGGAGATTGGACAGTCGAATGCTCTGACGAAGACAGGCATTGCGAAGCTGGCTGAATACTGAAGAGATTGAGCATATTCACAAACCCTAACTGCTGAGTTAGGTGCTCCAAAAAGCTGGGCGCCCTTCTTCACCTGGGGCGCCCAAAGTTCTCATACTTAGTCAAATTTAGATAATCTTCATGATTTTCATTTCTAACTTCTGTTTGAATCTTCCCTGTTCAGCTCTGAATCCCGGGCGACTGGATGATACGTTGACTGCACCGTTGGATTCGTTGCGGAGCTAGAAGAGAACTGAGCAACTTTGATTGGAGGCGTAAACCCTAATTTCAACTTTTAATGCCCTAAAAAGATGGGCGCCTATTCTCTCCTAGGGCGCCCAAAGCAACCAGAGTTAGAAAAATTTCACAATTTTCACCTTCTTCTCCACTCTTCGTGCTTGCTCACCAACTCACCTTCTGTTCAATGCCTTTAGTGTTGAATCTAACGCCTGGCAGCTGACTGATCTCCATTGATGACCCCGAAGCTCCTGATATGCTTCTGAAAAAGCAGAATAGACCCACTAGGGAAAAACTGATTATTTTGAGATTCTGACTGCACCAACCTGATATGGATGTATTTGAGCCAATCAAAATCAGTTTGAACTCTAACGGACCAACTTTCTATTTTTAGAAAGTTTTGCCAGTATCCGTTTCAAAAGAAACCCAGAAAACCCTAGAAAAAGTTACTATTTTTAGAAAATTTCTAAAAATAGCAGTTTTCCTTAAAAGTAGGGATGAAAAATTGAGATATGGGTTTTGTAGATTAGGTCGCTCTTAGCAGACCCAGATCATCAGATTTTGAAAATTTTGCATTTTAATCCCTCATGCAAGACATGCACACCCAAATTTTGACCTTTTTGACTGATTTAACAAGACTTTCTCATTTCTTCAAAGTGTCTAAGTGTAACAAAAAAAAAAAAAATTTGGGGTACAACACTATGCAAGAGGCAGAAAAGTATGCAACTCCTTGAGGCACCTTTAGGGAAAGCAAGAGACTACAGAAGTTTCGAGGTTGTGTGGCATTGATGAGTCACATCATTGATTCTGAGCCTTCCAGTTTTGAGGAGGCATCCAACCAGCAGGTATGGAAAGATGCAATGACAGAAGAGTATCAGTCCATCATTAAGAATGATGTATGGGATGTTGTTCCGAGACCTGAAGGGAAATCGGTAGTGTCTTCCAAATGGCTCTACAAAATCAAGCATGCAGCTGATGGCAGCATTGAGAAACACAAGGCGATATTTCTGGCAAGAGGATTCTATTAGAAGGAGGGAATAGATTATGAGGAGACATTTGCTCCTGTTGCTCGATACACTTCTATTAGGACAATTATTGCTATTGCATCCGCTAAAGGCTGGAAGTTACATCAAATGGACGTAAAGACTACATTTCTTAATGGTGTAATTGAAGAAGAAGTGTACATTGAGCAGCCAGATGGTTTTGTGATTCATGGGAAGGAGTCTCATGTATGCAGATTGAAGAGGGCATTGTACAGCCTCAAGCAAGCACCTCGTGCATGGTATGAAAGGATTGATAGATATTTGATGAGCTTGGGATTCTCCAAGAATGATGCAGATTCCAATCTTTACTTCAAGATAGTTGATGGTGAGGCTTTGATATTGGCTCTTTATGTTGATGATTTATTTCTCACTAGAGCAGAGTATCTCATTATCAAATGCAAGAAAGAGTTAGCCTCCGAGTTTGAGATGAAGGATCTTGGTCTTATGCATTACTTCCTAGGACTTGAAGTGTGGCAAAGACCTGATGAGATTATTCTAAGTCAAGGAAAATACACTATAGACATCTTGAAGAGATTTGGAATGATGGACTGCAAATCATGTCTACACCTATGGAGACAAATTTGAAGAAGGTGAGTGACTTTGCAGCTGATTCAGATTTGGTAGATCCCACCATGCATAGAAAATTGATTGGATCATTGATGTATCTAGTCAACACCAGACCAGACATTTGTTATGTGGTGAGTGCTCTCAACCAATTCATGTGTAAGCCAAGACAAATACATCTAGTTGCAGCAAAGCATATTTTGAGATACTTGCCTGGCACTGTGGGATATGGCTTGAGATATACTTCCTGTGAAGATCTGAAGTTACAAGGCTATTCTGATTCTGATTGGGCCAGGAGTGTAACTGATAGGAAGAGCACCTCTAGATGTTGCTTCAGTTTGGGGTTTGACATGATTTCTTGGTGTAGCAGGAAGCAGACTTTTGTGGCACTAAGCACTGCAGAGGCTGAATATATTGCAGCATGTGTGGCAGCTCGAGAAGCAGTGTGGCTTCGAAAGCTCCTTGCAGGATTATTTGGTCAAACATTGGAGCCGACTGTGATTCATTGTGATAATCAAAGCTGTGTGAAGCTCTCGGTAAATCCTGTATTCCATGATAGAACAAAGCATGTGGAGATCAAGTATCATTACATCAAAGACATGGTGCTAAGGAAAGCAATTCAACCAAAGTACATGTGCACTGATGATCAGACGGCTAATATTCTCACCAAGCCTCTTTCCAAAGTGAAGTTTGCATATTTCCGAGACAAGCTTAGAGTAGTGGAGAATGTCACCCTTGCTAAGAGGGAGACTCAGCATCAGTGAGCTTTGCTATAATGCATATTTCTCTGAGACGGAGAAATATGAGGTGAAAGCCCTCGTACATCTCTGAGACGGAGATGTGGTTCTTTCCACACATGGGAGTAGCCATGGTGGATGTCATGTTGAGAGACTCCATGACAACATCACGTTGAGAGACTCCGTGATGAACCCTTGTACTTGTGTTTCTCTCCACACATGGGAGTAGCCATGGTGGACATCATGTTGAGAGACTCCATGACGACATCACGTTGAGAGACTCCGTGATGAACACTTGTACATATGTTTCTTTCCACACATGGGAGTAGCCATGGTGGACGTCATGTTGAGAGACTCCATGACGACATCACGTTGAGAGACTCTGTGATGAACTCTTGCACATCTCTGAGACTGAGATGTGGTTTTCCACATATGGGTGTAGCCATTGTGAGCATCATGACGAGGATATTTGGAAAATACCTCCCTAGCTAAGAGGGAGTGTTAATGTTTATAGCGGCGGGAGATATTTTCTCCAAAATAAAATTAAATAATAAATCTCCAAGGCAGGTCGGCCTTTTGGTTTTTCAAATAATATTATATTTCTAGGGCCGACCTAAAGAGGAGGTCGCCTAGACTTGCATATAAGCAAGGTGAAGATCTCTCATTTAAACATCAATTCATTCTCATTCCAATTCGCATTTTCTAAGAAGAAGTTCGCACTTCAAGCAGCAGATCGCCATTTTGTAGCAGCAGATCAGATTTCAAGGGGAAGCATATTTACTTGTATCTTTGCATCAAGGAGAGGTGTTATTATTCATTGTATTAAATTCGGCCTTGTGTAGGGCCTGAATTGTAAGCAGATTTCTATTCTTATTCTTTCAATATATAAGAGATATATTTTGTTGGGTTTTTCTCCCTCGAGAAGGAGGGTTTTCCCAGGGTAATTCGCTATGTTCTTTGTTTAGTGTGTTGTATTTCTGCTTATTTACATTTCTGGTCTAAAACTAACATCTACTACCCTAGCAGCCTTTCCCAGGTTCTCCCATTCCTTTTCAAAGAATACAAGTTTTGCTATCAGATTTACAATACTAAAAAGTAAGAACACAATTTTCGTTTCCTATTTTGATTAAAATGTGTTGTAAATTTGCCTACTTATAATATTTTGAGGGGGCAAATATTTTGTACATGCACTATTTTAAAAAATGCCACATAATTTTGGGGCATGCATCTTTGTAATGCCACTCTTAGTGCCTTTCTCTTTGTGTGTACAACACAAAGCACATTTGTGATACTTATTTTTTTAGTATGCATTGATTAATGCAAATCAAATACACAATCCTTTCCTACAATTACATTGGACATTAAATAAACTACCACTCATGGAGTATATATATGGAGAGCTTTTTCAGTCAACAAGTTATCTATTCCTATCAAAATGTTTTAACAAGTACACTAAGTGACTCAATAATTATAACATTGTTTATAATCACATTTATCTTTCACTTTCAATGGAATTACATCATCACATTAAGCACTTGAGTGCCCTTCTACTACTTGGACAATCCTTTAGCAGTTATCCAGTGACATCAGATCATCATTTGATGTTTCTGTAGATGACAAAATTTTCAAAACTAATGATACTAATAATTTTAATGATAACACACAAAGCATAAGGACTCGCAAGCAACTTCATCAAATTTGTCAACTTACAATGAAATTTCTGATGTATTTTCTGATGCTTCTTTGTGGGATCTTCTACTTATCAGAAAGACTGTGGCATTCCCATTTGTGAAACATTGGTCATCTTTTTGTAGAATCTCATCTTGATAAGTACTTATTTTGTGAAGGATATGTTTTTTGTTTGATGAAAACTATTTTTGTAAATTCTTCAACTCTTTCACTTTGTGATGCAGTTTGTCTTATGGATCCTCCTATAGATACAATGATGCCACCTGTTGTGATGGGAATTCTTGATGAGAACACGCTTATACTGAGAGGGCGGGGGGGTGAATCAGTATAATACAATCTTTTACTTTTTCAAACTAACAACCACAATAATATCAATTGCACAATATAATTCACATAAGATCTAATAATTATGCAACACAAGAACACATGATTTACGTGGAAACCTGTACGGAAGAAAACCACAGAAAAATATTGCTTGATATTAAAATCTCTTACAATCTTTGTAAGCATCAGCCTACAGGAGACACCAATATCCTCTTATGCAATTTGTGATCACCAACCCATTGGAGACACCAATCCCCACTCGTAGAATTTGTAGGCACCAACTCACTGGAGACACCAATCCCCACAACTGAGCACCAACCTCTCCATTATGAAGCACCAACCTCTTCAATATGAGGCACCTACCTCCTCAATAAAATCTTGTCTTCCTAAGGATAATTTTTTTTTATAAATAGCCTTTAATGATCTCCTTTTATATTTTTCTCCTCAATTATATCTGTATATACATCTCTTTTACATCTGCATATATTCTTCTTATAATTCTGCCATAAACTCTTCTTAAAAATCTGCCATGAATCCTTCCTACAAATTTGCCTTCAACCTTTCTTTAATGATCTTCCTTTTATCTTCTCATTTGCTGATCTGTAGGTGTTATTCTGATGTAAACTCTTATTTCTCACACACCTTCCTCTTATTTATCTTCACATTCCATACTTTTCACTTCTACTTGAAATTATCTTTTATATCTTCATAACCTAGTGAAATGATGCATCTCTTAGAATAGATATGTCTCTTCATATATATTATTTCTTTAATGGTCATAACTCTTCAACATGTCTCTTGACTATTCTTAACCAAATTTTCAATTAATATCCATTCACTTCATTCTTCTATATTCCTCTTTTTAATTCATGCTACATATTATAATTCCACACTTCTTCTTTGAATGATAAAACTTTCTCTCTTTTATTTCTCACTCACTCTTGAATGATAAAACTCACACACACTTCATCTCATGGAATTACTTCTCTTATATATCTTGTCTCATCATGAGACACAACCCTTCACCGTACCCTTGTGACTCTTGGTTAAAACTAATCTTTATTTAATTAATTAAATTCTTTATCTTTACACACACTTCTCTTTTCTACTCTTTTTCTTATTTAATCTTCTCAAATCTCACACACACTCATATTCACCACACATTTCTCACTTCCTTTTCATATCTTCATGCCTCTATGAAAAGATACGTCCTTTCATAATGACCCTTCAAATAATCATGACTCCTCTTAAATAACAATTGCTGCCTTTTCACACATATCCACAATAATATATTTTTATCCTCCACACACTTTTCTCTTGACTAATAGATCTTCCTTTCTATTCCACACACATCTCTCTTACTTTCCATAAACTCTATTTATATCTTTACTTCTTAATGAAGAGTTGCATCTCTTTGAAAAGAGATAACTCTTTAAAAGGATTATGTCTTTTTGTTAAGACTGGATGCTGTCTTTTAACACATATCCACAATAATATTTATTTTTTTCCTCCATACACTTCTCTCTTGACTGATAGATCTTCCTTTCTATTCTACACACATCTATTTATATCTTTACATCTCAGTGAGGAGTTACATCTCTTTGAAAAGAGATAACTCTTTAAAAGGATATGTCTTTTTGTTAAGACTAATTACTGCCTTTTAATACTTTATATTTCTCCTTAATGGCTGCCTTTGAATGATCTTCTATAATTTTCTTATTCTTTTATTGAATTAGATTTACTTAATCATTGATGTATGATTCATTTCATTATTGATAATCTTTTGTTGCTCCACTCACACACTTCATCTTTTATTCACTCTTCTAAACTGATTTTACTTGGTCTTCGAACATCAATTAGTGGCCTTTGGCCTTTATCCATTATACCATTTCTTCTATTGACAAAGTACTCTTCTCATCTTTGACATCAATGAGAATATTCTAACAATCTCTCATACTCTTTTGACATCAATGACACTAAATTCCAACAATTCTTCTCTTACAAGATCCATCTCCATTTTTTGTTGTCTTTGATGGCACATTTCCAAAACTTGTGTTCAAGATGTATTTGCCACTATGCTCGGAGAACAATGAACTACTTCTACACACTTTTTGTTGCTTCCTTCATGTCCTACTTTTGAATGGGAAGACTTTTGATGTACAGCTTCAGCTATCTCTCTTCTTAAGGGAAAAAACATCGTTTGTTGCAAATGGACCACTTTCAATATTCGTCCATCTTTTTAGCTTACGACTATTTGGTGCATCAATTCTCCTTTCCAGAGGTTTTACCCTCCTTTTTGTATATAATCTCTAAATTGCACCATAAGGGAATGTTGGCATAACTATGTATGCACCATATTACTAAGTTTACATAGGTAGTTAATTTACTCCTAAATTAGAAACTTTAGTTATTTTCCTATTTTTAAGTTACTAGGAAATTAGAAAAAGCACTTTTATACAAGCAAGCCAATAGGAAATAGCAATGCAACCTGACCAGTCAGAAACAAAGGTGAGGTAATATGACCCGATCATTTTAGAGTTGCTCTTAGAAATTATACAAATTAGAGCTTTCTCCCTCACATGAGAATAAGACGGAAGAAGGAAAAATGAGACGAGATATATTATGTGATAAACTCCATGATAATCTTTTGAACCAAGAAGTAGCCACAATAAGGCAATCTCTCAAGATAACTCAAGACAAATAAACCAAAGACCAACATAATGCGCAGTTTCTTGTTGTCAAATACAATTGGCCATGAGATGAAGGTTTCTGACTATTGTAAATAGAAGTTATGTTGTTCTACATGAATCGGAAACCTTACCAAGAACAAAGGCCCCCATCTACTTCCAATAAGATAAATCCTTATTTCCCTAGATAGATTTATACATTCATGAAACAGAGAAAACAAATTGAATTGCAAACATTATGCGCATCAACAACACCTAACATTGCTTTGATGAAACGTAAAGAACTGGTAAATAAAGTCCAAAATGAGGACCTTCGATGTGCTTGTTGAGTACGGGGAGCCATGTGTGTTGAACTGTAACCATGATTCTGTGCGACGAGAAACAAGCAATTAGCAATAATCCAAAATTCATTCAACTAAAATACTAAAGAAATTCATGGCAGATACAACTCTAAGCTATACAGATCAAGCAGTAACTAAAATCTGCAGCTAAATTTTCACCTTGAGCATGGATAATGTAATCATTCTAGATATTATTTCTTATAAAAATTTAATGAACAGACACAAAAGGATCCAGAAGAATTACAAAAAATAAATAGTATTTGTTTCATAAGTTTGATGCTTTAAATGTTATTTGGTAGCATCCTTAAGGCTTAAAGTCAATATTTTTTGAAGTTTCCTTGAAATGTTTAGAAGGGAATTTGGTCGTCTTTTATATTGCAACATACTAAGCGTCTGAAAACCTACGAAACCCGTGTAATGTCATTCAGTCTGACCTTTGCTACTTACTCAGTCTACAAGCGTACAAGCTTGGTTTTGAACTCAGTGCCTTCAAAGAACCATGCTTTTGTCTTAGGAAATTATACTACATTAAATTGTTTTAATGTAATTATAGAAGGCTAACATCACTAGGTGCAGATGACGATCTCGGTGTCCATTCTCTACTCAGGCACAAGGTTCATGAACAAGCATAAGCATATGATACACGTTGGCAAGAGCATGTCTAGTACAGGACACTAGGGAATTTCCGCTTGCTATAGCCTCTTTGATCTTTTCAGTTGGAAGCAACCTTGAAGGATTTCCCAAGGAAGGTTTAATTCTCTTGCATATCGACTTTGCCATTCTTAGTTATTCTTTCGTCAGGCACTAAAGCTATATCTCAAGTTGGCTGATGCTTTTTCTCTGTTCAAGGAATAGAACTGTAATTAGGGTACACCCCACAAGTGTTTGGAAAATGAGAAAATGGTAGTTAAAAGATATTAGATTTTCACAATTCATGATGTGTACTATATTTTTGGAAAATATGGTGGGTAAACATATTAAATTTTCACAGTTCATGATGTTATATAATAATGTTTCTGAATTAAACTGTGTAAAAAAAATTTCCATCAAAATTTCAGCTCATACTAAAAAACATATTTAAAAAACAAAAATATAATAGTTGAAAGAACAGGATGTAATTTGCAGTTTAAGGGATTATGGCCCTCCCTTGAAACCCTATCTAAACGGATGCAACATCGGTATGTCAGGAGAAATGCTAACATCAGGCTGATGCCAATGAGCCGTGACTATTTCCCAGTTTTACTTTGCTAACGTCAAGTCCTGATATGTCAAGGGAAATGCTAATGTCAAGCCGATACAGCTGGCTATTTCACAGTGCCGGCAAAGATGACAGGAAACAAAAATTCTAGTCTCTCAACAGTTTCTAAATCTACTAACCCTTTTAGTGATATATTAGATGCCAAGATTGGACCCCAACGAAAAACTGCTCTCCTTTCTCCCAATTTCGTCCCACCTATTTACCCGGCCTTTACAGTTCTCGAATGCGGCATCCTTCGAGACAAGTGATGATGCTCACGAATGTAATGGCATCGGACTTATTTCTATATCAAGTGTTACCTCTGATCAGTTGTGCCAAACTAGACCTTCAAAAACAATTGCCTGAAAAAATATACTTGTGTTAAGCATTTTAATTTCTTCTCTTCCAGATCTTTTTTTTTGGATTTTTTTTTTAATAGATGAGGAATATTTGTAAACAAATTTAAAGTAGTTTTATTTTTACATAAGAATATAAGGTTATTAAATTATATATTTTTTATGTAATATTAACAATTTTATTTATGAAGCCGGTATTGGCATGGTGTGATGGTTTATAGGTGGCATTGTTGTTCTTGCCACCAAGGTTCAAACCCTGTTGGGGTGGTATTGTTGATATCTATTTAAATAGATAGATTAAAAAGCATGAATACAATATAAAGTTTGAATTGGATTTAATATAAGATTTAACAAAACTAACAAAGTCAATTGTGTATAAAAGTGTAAAGCTACAATTATCACACTTAGTGAAATCTAAAATGTTAAACATCTAATTATCACGAAAGTAATTTGATTTATAGATAAGATCATACAAAATTTTGAACAATAATCTTTACAACAAATAAGCATAAAAACTTGCTACTAAGATTACTATTGCAAGTTTTGTGTTATTGTAATTTTTTGATGTAGCTTTGTTTCCAATTCCTATTATTCAATTTATTAGGTCTTGTCTATTATTTTCAATTCAATCCAATTCAATTCATATGTTCTACTCATTCTTTTTTGTCTATGTTTTTACTAAAAACAAGTATGTGAGTTAATTGTCATAGATTAAGTGTTTGCGTCAATTTAAAAAATATAAAATCTGAAATATTCCGAGCCAATTTTTTTTGTTTTTTCAAATAACAGATTACAAAGCAGTGCACCCGTTAAGGTTAGAGAAAGAAACCAAAACGTGCAAGAAAGCAACTCTAACCAGAATGGCGCCGATGATGGCGAGCATTGGTCAGAGGATCTAAAACAAACTGCTTATGCTGGAAAAGGAACTCGACGCCAAGTATGTGCTACCCAATCCAATGCGGAGTGAGGGGCGACCATATGACGGAGTGAATACAAAACAATGCTTGAAAAGAAAGTGCTGAAAGCTGAAACTACTCAACACCCAGAATGTGCTTGCTCACCCAGAATGGGGAGTAGCTACCATAGGGCGGAGTTACAACTAATTCACTAGTATAGAAAGCAAGAACGTGAATTACAATTAATGACAAAGCAATATTAAAGGATGCTGGTCAGTACTACTGCCAGATTACAATAAATAACTATTGCCTGCAATGTCAATATATTAGACTCTTTCCAGATAGAGTACTCAACGTTATTTCTGTTACAATCTCAAAGGAAATCACACTACCAATTACAAATCAGAATAATGCAGATTGCTAGGACTGTCACAAACAGATCTGCACTTTAAACATATGATCAGCAGCTTACAAACAGGAAGAATTGCTCATAACTCCTTCAATACACATCCGATTTATATGTCATAAAATGCAATGCACCTTGAGAACCTAGGCGACCAATATGGAACCCCTAAACTGAACCAAATGCAGCTATTTCAATTTGCACGAATTCCAAGACAGCACCAAATGGTACGGCCCAGCTGAGTAGTTCGATTTGACTTTAAAAATTAAATACACAACACTAAAATCTGAGATTTGAGACAAAGAATCGCCTACCCTAAACCATGAGATAAATGCAATACCCAGAACTCTGTTTTTTGTATTTTTTGACTTATAACGAAAAAACATGGATCTGCTGTGTTAAATCAGCAAATACCGAAAACTCTCTAAAAATGCAGACTTACTTAACAAGACCAAACTGAATACAAAGCACAAATACAAATGAACTCACAAATCTACCTTAAATAATCGAACCTCTCCACTAGGTGCTATCTCTCAAGCACGAAGTCGAGCCCAGACTAGGAGGCATTCATTCCTCGAAGCAATTCCGCAACCGTTTCGGCAGCATAACATTAGCATAGACCAAAGATGATGAAATGATGCACAAGACTCCTTTTTATAAGTTCCGTTTGACTTCACGAAACCCTAAAATCCAACTCAAGCTCAAACCCTAACTTTTCCTTCAATAAGGCGTCCTTTTCACCTTTAGCTCAATAATTATATTTTAATTAAAACATCACCTTGATAAATGCGCCCACATTAATTTCCTTTGACTTTGGAAAATTCACCAAATATTAAATATAACCTTAATGAAGGCGCCACCCTTTGAGTCCACCTTTTAAAACGACATTAAGTCATTCGACTAGGCCAAGGTGATAAAATAACATTTTAATTATAATGTTATTTTTAAGTGAAATGAGCTCGACTTCCCAGAACTGCATTCTGAAGCCCGAAACTGAATACGCCACTTGAGTCAACTGAAGGGGAAAGTCAACTACCTGCTACCATCCTGTTTACTGCCAAAAATAGAATTTACTAAAAATAGTAAATTCCAGAAAATGCTCTGAATGCCGAGATGAACATACCCCTGCGAAGCCCTTTGAAAACCCAGAAGGAATCCGCCATTGAATCCACCATCTCTGAACAATGACCTCCTCAAAAATAGGAAACCCTAATTTATCTTCCGACTAGCCTTCGGGTTTCCAGAAAAAAGGCCAACGGTCACAAGAACAATCAGGTTTGAGAAGGGGACATTACAAAATCTATCATACATGTGTAGAAGTGTTGATTAACCTTGTGCCTATATCTAAGAATAAAAAGGCAAGTATTTTGTTTAGTTTGTTTGCCTCCACTAAAGACCCCAAATTATCTTGTCCATATAGTTAAAAACGAAAATATGTTTTTTAAAGAAGCTCTAGGGTTTTGGTTTTGTTTTGTTAGAAATAAAGCTTCATGCTCTAAATCAAAAAAATAAATTACTTTACACTATTTTGTTTTATATTATCTTAAAAGGGACAAATTAAAATGTTAACAACACTAATAAATGATGGTATAAGGAAAAAAAAAAAAAAAAATCTCATTTTTTAGGAGCTTTAAATGAAAGTATTTTAATATCCACATATAACCAAAGTAAATCAATAGAACTGAAGGACAACACTTATATAGAAAAGTGCTAAGATTAAAAAATGTCCCAAGGTTTGAAACATGACTAGACACTAACCATAACAATACAAACATATGAATATGACTACAGGGAGGAAACCCCAAGTGGTTAAACCCCAAATCATATTATCCAAGCACAAGTATATATAGTCATATAAGAAATAGACCCTTCAGGATCTTGTAGTTTTATGGATTTGATTGTGTGCGAATTTTCGATTCAAATATTGGCACATAACCCAATCCAAAAAACTACAAAATTCTATGATATGGATTGTGAAAATCTAATAGCATTGAAAGACCCCTCAGTAAGACACAAAACAAAGATTATAGTTACATCTTGAGATCAAGGTTTGCACATGCAAATAGCAAAGCTCAAGCTAAATGAACTAACAATATAATCATCCACCAATAGGTCACAGTGATGAATTGTTGGCGGTGAATTGTTGGGGGTGAATTGCTGGTGGTGAATTGTTGCAGTGAATTTTCCAAGTGACCATCCACCAATACAAAAGGTGCAAGGTTAAGAGGGGCAAGATAGACAAATATAGGGATCACACCTTTTGTCATTGAATTTATGGATGGGGATATTTTGGAGATTTTAATTAACAAAGCATTTACTAACATTTGTACTTTCTTTTTCATTATAAGCGATGATCAAAAAAAATGATTGATAAGAATGATAGTATGTTCTTTGATTGAATTTAAATTTTTTGAAGGTGTGATTGAACCAAATTCAACACTAAATGACTTCGATCAAGTGAATGACAACTTGATTGACTAATTTCTATTTTAAACATACCCCTCATAATATTATAATCCATTGTATAATAACAAACATACCAATATTTACGTAATCAATTTATTTTCATAGATTATTCTGCCTTTGTGCGAAATTTGTAGCAGTTGAGCAAGCTCAAAAGATAAATTTTATTGAGACCAAAACAATTATTTCTTAATCTATATTTGGAGACCTGAGACTCGTTCCTCAACAAGTAGACCTAAGAGGATGCCTCGTGTTGGAGGTTAAAAAAAGGTGGTGGTCAGTACTTGGCATTCTTAGAATCTGCTATGTTATGACGATGGCCGAGACTTATACAGATTTAAGCCTCTACTATGTTATGATGATGGCCGAGATTTTTACAGATTTAAGCCTCTACTATTGTATGACGATGGCCGAGATTTTTGCAGATTTAAGCCTCTGAACAAATACAATAGAAATAGTGGCAGCATGGGCTTCAAATGCCACCAAGATCCAGATATGGAATCAGACATGGGGAAGAAAATATTGTTATGCAGTTGGAGTGAACATGTGCGTGTGTTCCCCTAGCAAGGATCTTGAGCAAGCATCAAATGTTGGGAGATCTTTGCCATGCCATCCCACTTTTGTTGCACTATAAGCATTTTCCAAATTAAAGAAAAATAGTGAAAACTTGAAAATGTAAATCTGAAATTTATGGAAGAAGCTCAAGAAAATAGCTCGTTAACCTGTTTAAAGATGCAGTGTAACAAAATTGTGACCTGGTAGAGAAACGACTGAGGGAAGAGAGAGGGACAAACCGAGAAAAAAGAATGAAGAAGTGCTTCAACCATGACAGTATCAGGCACGAACTAATGTCATGGTATCCATTAGCTGTTTTTTGGTTCATGGACATAGCTGCCATTGGTAGTGATAATTTATTTCATCCTAATAACTTATATCATCTTATACTTCGAACCCAATTTCCTGTTTTCCTCACTTACTAATTGTCAGCCCAAGCTCCCCATTTAGGCTTAGATATTATAACATGCATTTTCCCATTGTGCATCATAGATGACAAATTCACCTCATTCAATTAGTTGCCAAATAAGAATAGTAATTACTGGAGCAAGATCCTTTAGTTCATAAAAATAGGAGAAGGAACAAATGCTCACCTCTGCATTCAAAAGCCAGCTATTAAAGAGTTCTTCACTATCCCCTCTTATAGCATGAGGCAAACTCTTAAAACCCACAGCTTCCATTGTGGGTGCAGACATAGAGATTGATCCTTCCATTACTGATTTCAAAAATATCTCCTCACTGGAAATACGAAAGTATGAAGAAAATTCCCTGGGCTGGCCCTCTGCCTCCATGTGATGTTTGTCTGTACGAGATTCAGACTGATTGCTCACTACAAGGGCCTGGGTCTGGGATTCAGACTGAGACTGGGACTGACCATTGGCTCTTGCCTGCACCTCATTGGACATATTTCTTATTTCTTGCCGTTCTGTCATATCCATAATCAATTTTCCCATAGATTTTACTCTGTGTCCCTAGAAAAAATAGTTGTAGCCTCTAATCATAATCCAATTGATAAATTTTAAATGAACCATGTCATTAACACAAATATCTCTTCCACTTCCTTCCATTTGAGCATTAGAAATGTAAAGAGTACAAAAAAATAGCTTTTGTTTCCTTTCAATGTTCAGACACCCAAGTGGAATCCTAATCAAGATTCCCAGAACTCCATAATCAAATTAATGTATTCTTATGAGAAACACAACCTCCAAGCTCCCCTATTTGCTCGGCTTCCACCTTCGCAAGGTCCACTCTCCACGAGAAGAAAAGAAGAGAATTTAGTTGCTCTCTAACCTAGGATTGAATTCAATTTCCACCTCTGATAGACTTGAATGCAATAAAACCGTGAAAAATGGCATCATGTCAAGCTCCCTTCTGAATCATTAAAAACTACCAGCAAATTTAAATATTGATAACATGATCAACTGCAATAGGAGAAATAGTGGGTCTCTCAGTAGCAAACTAACTTCTGTTGGTACACAAACTGTTTATGTTGCACCATCAAGTTGACTTTAGCCTTTCCTGCCAATTCTAAATTGTATCATTTTTAGTGGAGCTTCCAACTCTGGTGGTTAAAAACATCATTCTTATAAATTCCACATAAATTGTTGGCCCCGTTCTCTACCTTAATTGATACCAAAACAGATTCTTGCGAAATCCATGAAAAGGAATTGGGCTCATTTGTGATGAATGCAACAAAGATCCCAGAGCCAAATCCTTACACAGCCAACAGTGATGAATCATGGGTTGACCATGGTTTCCTTTTCTCAGAGATCCAGGTTGCTTCAGGCTGCTTTTACTCTCACCAAACCTTCAACAACGTATCAGATTGTTTTTTGACGCAAATCTACAGAAAAGGAATCCATTAATGCCGTGTTCCATAGATGATTCCTTTCTCTGATTTTGTCAGGATGTGTGCGAGTGGATATTTGAATATTGGTTTCTGGTATTTATATAAGCGCGAAGTCCCCACCAGAATGGGATGTTGGGCTTCATCGGAGTTGACCAAGAGAAGATGATTGGCCCCGACCTCTACAAGTATGTTTTACTAATCATTTTATATTCATCGCAAATTCAGGCCCTCCGCAATGTATTCGTCAGAGCATCTTACAAATTAGAATTTAGCTCTTGCTTTGACCGGCTGTGCTTGTAAATATATTTTTTTAAATTCTGGCCAATCCTTTGAGACGTTCCTCCTTTCCTCCATTATTTTAACTTGGTTCACATTTGTTTCTTTGAACACCTCAAAGTTCATAACTGCACCGCAAAATACTATAAAATAACCTTTTCTACATCTCTTCCAAACCTGTTCAAACAGTGTTAAAAGCTGAGAGAGCAACAAGAGGAGAACAATTTAAAAAGCAAACCGAGATGATAAGAGACTTGCCATAGAATAAATTGACACACCTAAGGACAAATAAATATATAGAAATTATATTCACAATGAAATTCAAAGAAAACAGTAATAAAATTATAAAAGGATTTGAAGTTAAAGGATTGGTGATAAGGTTAATGTTCTAGGAGGGTTCATTAATTATTTTGAATCACACTTCTCAATAATTCATTAGGTTTCTAGTTAGTTATCCACATCTCAATTTCAATCTTCATACAAGAGCAATAATCAAATCACAAGGGTCTTGTGTAATAGGATAACCATATAGACCAGTATAGCAAACACAACAGAAAGATTGATGCGCATGAATGTAAAATGGTATAAAGGGATCTTGAGGGGTAGGCTGACCCATAAACTAAAGCAAACAAGGAATTAAAAATTTATAGTAATTTCTCAAGAACAAATCACGACAACTCAATAGTCAATATTAAAAAATAACAAATGCAAGGAAGGCAAACAACACAAGGGCGAGATAAGGGAAAGAAAAATGATCGCATCACTTCAAGATGAAATAGAGATGAAACAAAGAAATACCAAAACATACTTAGCAAACAAAGGACAAAGGGAGGAAGATGTTCATTAAACAAGGACCTATATATAGCCCTAGTCTACACTACTAATTTGGTCTTTAGAACTATATGTCAAGGAGTTAATGAACATGAAAAAGAAGATTGAAACTATAGATGCAAAGGGACAATATGAGGACACCAAGATGAAAGAAATTATAGAATCTAACTAGAAACTAGTAAGAGAATAAAATACTCAAGGAACAAGTAATAAACTTGCAAAACGTCATGGAAAAGGAGCAACAAGAGTTGATTGTGATAAAATAAAATTTAGAGCAACTAAAATAGTAAGAGAAAATAAACTAAAAGTTGTAAACGGAAGAGACATGATGCAAATACAAGAGGCCAAATAAGGTGCAATTGCAAACATAAAGATTAAAACAAATGAATTAAGAGACCAAATTGTAAAGACCAAGTTTTTGCACATGTAGTAAAAGGACTATTAAAAAAAAAGGGAAAGTGTAGAGAAACAAATCAAGATGTAAATAAGAGAAGAAAAATAAAAGCATGATAGTGGGTGGTTGGGTGGGCTCCCTCCACCCCTCATTTGGTCACATGTCAAGCCATCACTGGGTAGACATGAGGAGGTGGACGGGACGGACACGATGCTCGCGGGTGGCAATGCTACATCACTACAAGTCTTTTTAAAAATAGCCGAAGGGAGGAGAAGGGGATTAAATTAAGTTAGTCGCTCATGAAATTAGCGGAACCTTTGGCGTCTGACAGGGGGAATAAATGTCACCGGTTTCAAAGCGTCGTTTGCTCACCACGAAGGGCTTGGCAATTATGGAAGCGAAAGCTGAAGGGCCGAGTGGCAACTCACTTCACACGAAGTGACAGCTGTATGTAGGCGGAAGGATGAAGGCCGTAGGATACTGGCATGGCAAGGACGATATGCTCGCTTTGCAATTATCCTGACTTGTGTGCGGAGGCTTGGCTTAACATGTCACGGGTTTATTAAATGATCAAATGAAGTCATTTTAAAGTATGGTCTTCAAATTCTGGTTTGTTTTGTTTGTTCTTCTGTCTCTGTGCAGGGAATGACCGTTAAAAGCATTGCAAATGGTGAGGACGTTGAAGTCGAAATTCATCATCTCCATTTCGGCGGTGGGGCTTGAAAGTTTTGGTGTTGATACACCAGTCTCCTTGATGGCCACAAAGAGGCAGATAGCCTTTCGAGAGGTTACGGACCAGAGGTTAAAGCGGATTCTGCTCGTGGATGATCCGGTGTCAATAGTAGCTGTCAAAATGGTTTTAGGCAAAGGACACTTGGAAAGAAAGGAATTTGCCAGAGACAACGCTCAAATCTCCTCTCGTTTTTTGGCAGTGATTTTGGACCTGGACATCCCGAAGGCAGAGGCAAAGGAAATGATGGTGCGTCTCTTCTGTGATGACTTGCTTGGGGGGGTCTAGAGAAGACATTAAAAGCGGCTTTCAAAGGCAAAGGTATTTCGTGCCCCGCTGACTTGGACCTCCTATGGGAGACGGATGATGCAGTTAAAGTCTTTCCCTTCATCTTAGACATCAAAGGGCCAGAATTGTCGAGGCACAGAATGATTGCAGACGTGGTCATGGAATTCTTGAAGAGAAAGATGAAGATTGTGACGGAGGAGGGCTGGATTGGATGGAAGATTTCATAAGGTTTGCAGAATTAAATGGTTTTATGTGAGGCTCGGCCTCTGTGTTTGAAGTTTTTTAAGGTTTTTAATTTTAATTACTTGTCAAACTTTGGTTGGTCCATTAGTAATAGTGCAATGGCACTGTAATTATGTTATCAACTGGTTGAGGCTCGGCCTTGGTCCTTAATTTTTTGTATCGATGCTTATAGTAGTCCGTTTTGAAGTTTGCATTGGGACTGTTAATGTTGACATGGAGAATTTTGTCCCGGATGGGAATGTTTTGATGTTCGGCTCGGAGTCCAGGACGGACCATTAACCCCTGCTTAGCAGTTGTATGCAAAATTTTATAAAATCAATAAAAATCCTACCTTACGTATCAAAAAAATAAATAAATAAATAAATAAAAGCATGATAATGTTGTAAATATCATTATTAAACGATTAGAGAACTATGCCAATAAGGAGGAAATCAAAATTTTAGCAAGGGACTTCCAAGTCCTTAAAGATTCGCAACAATGGACAAGATATATCCATCAAGGAAATGAGATTGAAAAAAGGATAGGAGGAAGGGACAATAATGTAAGAGTTATCATGAGAAGCATAGAAGACAAGAATATGATACTAAGGCACATAGGGTTTCTTAGAGGTTCACCTATATAACTAGACAAAGAATTGACCATAGCTCAATGAGAAGGAAGAAGGAAAGAATAGGAAAAAGTGAAAGCAACAAGAGATGCAAAAAAATGGACATGGTTGCAAAATAGAAATTTTCAAATTAGTGATAGATTATCACACAAGAAATAGAGATTAAAGTCTCCCTTGGAGTACTTGAGCATGGTAGGTTCAAATTGTATAGTTTATCCCTAGAGAAGAGGACTAGGATTAAGGCCCATAACAAAAGGAGAGGACTTTATCATTCTAACAAAAATGTATGAGCATGATGGTTGCAAAGTACTCAATTTTGAAGGATATAATAAAAACAATCATTTGAAACCAAATGACTAAACTTAGTAAGGGCCATGGGGGATTAATGTTATTAATTAGAAATAAATATGGTGTAGAATCATAAACGTGAAGAAAGAAGACCCAAATAAATAATGTTTAAGGTTGAAACTAATGAAAAATAAAGTAATAATTAGATTAGTTGCTTGCTACTTTACACTGCTATGGATGTATAGATGGTTAGCTTGGCCCATCAACCAATTTTTTTTTTTATGCCATTAATATTCTAGTGAGAAGAAGTATATTATGCCATGTGTCTTTTTAGGATAAATTATATAGATTGGTAGATAAAAGTTGTGAGAATATGACCATCTATAGAGATGTTGAATCCATTAATTTTGAAGGATAAAATATCTTGGATGTTAATCAAGTAATTCAAAGTGGTGAGAACTTTTCCATCTATAGAGATGCCAAATTCTTTGATTTTGAAGGATGGAAGATCTTGACCATTCAATTAGTTATTTGGAATCACTATGGTTCAAATTTCAAAAAGGAAAATAATGAGTTGTCAAGCATTATGCAAGACACCATTAATACAAAACTCACATAATGTCCTAAGTTATGATGCAATAATTTAGCTATATATCTCATATTTCATCACTTAAAAAATGATATTTAAACAAAAAGCGTGCCCTAGCTAAACCAAACCTCGTGTAATTGAATTTACACATATTTGATTAAAGGAATTCATTATTTTTGACAAGTGAGTTCATAAATCATCCTATATAATCTTGACATTTCAAAATTTCCTATAATATTACCCTAGATAACCTTCAAGTTCAAGAAAGAAATAAATTTATGGTGGTTTGTTAGTTTGATGATAGTTCTCCAAAATTTGTCCATTCTATAGTATTTGTAGTATATCAATTAGCAATTAGAACTCCATTTCATAAAACCCTAAAATAAAATCCTTCATCATTTTAAATTGTTCCAATAGACCTCCAAAATGAGCTTCAAAACAAGATGCAACTTATTCCATTGCTTGGGTGACAAAGAAGTATAAAAGATCTATGGGTATGGGTGAAGTACCAACAAAAAAAAATTGAAGACACTAAGGGTGACACCAAGTAAAGGTTATAGCTATAAAACAACCTCATTGTACTATGAATGGAGTTAGTCCTGTGTGCTCTATCACATATTTCCATCATGTCATATTTTTTAACAATGTTCAAATTTTTAGATTTTTATGTATTATAACTTCTCCCTTAATTATGTGGTTCCTTATTGTGCAACAATAACTAAGGTCTTGACAACAAAACCAAATGTTGACAAAAACATAAAATGAGGGTTTGGATTTGTATATGTGCTTGTAGCTAACCCCAATGTGATGCAATAAAAATAAAAATAGAATAAATGTGATAGAAAACAAATATAAACAAAAGAGAAAATTTGTTCATTCGTACAACAAGATGTAAGATACAATCTTCCATATATTAGTTGTCATATACATTTTACATTCATTCCACAAGTAGAGATATACACATCACACATAATTGGGTTACTCATTCTTATATAATCTCTTTCAATCCATAATCCATATTGTTGTAGGGGAATAATGGGTATTGGTTAGAAAACATAATCAAAGCAATCAAAATTCGAAAACACTAAAAACTCGCAAGATAAAGATCATTAAAACTCATACTCAATGAAATTAGGAAAATAACGTTTTAAAGATTTAAACAAATGTTAGAAAACCAATTCAAAGGACAATTAAATCAAAGAAACAATGCAAACCTTACAATCCCATTGTAGGATTATGCTGCAAATGTATGTGGATCACTCTATTAGGCATAACCCATGATTGCAAAAGGTAAGATGATGATTTGATTCACAAAAGGATGCTCAAATTACTCAAGATTGCTCAAGAATTTGAAAATACCAGAAGCTCATGAAAATTGTGAATGATGCTCAAGATTGTGAATGATTTGGATGAAGAAATGACTTGTTTTATAGAATTTGTGAATATTTGATCAATGGTGGAGATTGATGATGAAAATCGACGCCTGAGAGGAAATCAATGAGATCAAGGGTGGAGGATGAATGAGAGCCCAAAATATCCCCATTTTCATGGAAAATTGGTTAAAGATATTTTGGAGGAAAAATATTTGTTCAAATTTCAATTTAAATTTAAATTTAAATTGTGGAATATGGAGAGAATATGTCATTTAGATATTTTGGGGGGGGGAAGATATTTTGAAAGGGAAATATTCTCTTTTTGAAAAAAGAATATGCTTTGTGCAAGTTGAAGGAAAATGAGGAAAATTATTTAATTGTGAGGATGAGAGAGAAATAGGATTTTTAATTAAATAATTGAGAATTATTTAATCAAGTGGGATTGAAGAAAAATTAGAATTTATTTAAATAATAAAAAAATATTTAATCAAGGTAGGAAGAGGGAAAATTGAATTTAATTAAATAACTCAAAAATATTTAATTAAAGAGAAATTAGTGAGAAATGATGAAAAACGATGAATTGATCAAATAACCTTAATTATTCAATTAATAGAGAAAAATAATGAATTTAATCAAATAATTGAAAATTATTTAATTATAATGAGGAATTAGGTGATAATGAGGAAAATGATGTTAAAAAGAAAATTCAAGATGTGTGATACGTTCATACAATTTTAAGTGTCTACACATATGTATGTATGTATGTATGTATATATATGTATATATATGTATATATATGTATATATATGTATATATATGTTTGTATGTATGTATATACATATATACACATATACATTTATATACACATATACATATGCATATACATATACATACACACACACACATATACACACATGTATTAAAGATGTTTGTAATTTTTAGCAATATTCTATAGTATTCATCAAACATCTCACATATCTTCTACATTTACTTATATCTCTTTCTTAATCTCTCTTATTCCTTGTATGCATGCTTTCTCTTATTCTTCTTCTTTATATATTTGTAGTGTCGTAAATTGTCACCCTTTGCAATTTCACACTATGTTTTTCTCCCTCTTAATTTATTGGACTTAATTGAACCCCTAATTTCTTAAATTATGCATTTTATGGCCTACAGTTAACAATTACTGATAAATTACAAGTGAAAAACAAATGCATTTGATGACAACTAAAATTAAATCGGACTCAATCAAACCATTCACAGCCTCTGAAGACAATGTGGAACAACAAGCATTGATCAAGTGAACAAAACATTTCCAGTGCATACAACTCAAGATTAAATGAAACCAAGATTTAATTAACAATTGCAGAGATTTTCCAAAGCTACAGTTAAACAATTCACTTTAAACTTTCATCAGAGTACTTGGACATTACACAACAAATGACTCTTCTTTCCTTCTATTCAAACAACAAACAAACAATGTAATATGCTGGGACAAAGACACAGAACTGGACGTTTCTATCACTATTAAATACTACAAACAGGGAAATTGCATTGGTGAGAAACAACACGACAAAAACCATTTACAAATCCATCGATTCAAAAAGGAATCAGTTCTCCTAGTTAAACAACCTACGCACCTCTTCCATAGGCCGCACCATGCCACTCAATTGAAGCCTCTACTCACTCCATTTAATCTCCAAAACCCAATGCCTCTCTTGTTGGACTTCCAACATCAGTCTTTTTTAGCTTTTCCAAGTTGTTCCACCTTTTATCATTGCAGAGGACCTTTGAATCCTTTTTGGGCAATCCAGTTGCTACTTTCTACTCTCCTACATGATAGCCTCTATCATGCTTCTCTCTTTAACCTCGCGATAAAGTCTTATTTCATCTATTTTTTGTGCCTAGAATAGTCACTCCCTTATTCAACCATTTATACCCTTCTTGCATAGGAAAGACACTCCCAAAAATGCATCGGTCCTTCCTCCTTTTTTTCTATTTTCAAGAACCATTTTCTTTCTTGATAGTGAGAACACACACAAGTCGAACCATCCTCTCCTCAATGTTTTTGTAACTTCCATCTTACTGGCATCCAACAAGGAAGGAAGATAGTTTCTTGCCTCCACCTAGAGCCTGCCAGATGTCTCGTCTAAAAACTAAAGAGATCAAAAACAAATAACCTTAAGGAAAACCAAAAAATGAATAAAAAATGAACTAAAAATTGTAAACTAGATCAATGCCCCTGCATCAGACTCCCCAGGGGACAAAAAAAGCATGTGCTCCTGCACATGAGATCTCCAGTCAAAAATCACCTTCATTATTTTCTTTTGCATTTTCCAACATCGTTCAAGAATAACAGTCATATGTTCAACCTGTTTTCATTCGTTTTTCTTTTTTTGTTTGTATCTTCTCCTTTGTACGTCCTTTTCATCTACAAGCCTCCACAACTCTTCCACATTGTATGTACTCTCCTCCAACTTCTTCCATGTTGCTACCTCATTCTTTCTCCTTTCTTCAAAATCCTTTGTCATGTCATCTTCATGGAGTGCTAATTATTCTTCTCTCTTTTTGAATTCTACATAAGTACCTACTTGTTGTATACACTACTGCAATGGCCTCTTGCCATCCTTGGTTGTCTCCCTCATGATTCTTTGTTCATTGAACTTGTCCTCTTCTTCACCTTGTCTTACATTACCACATTTCTCTATTGTTGTCCCATGCTTTACTACCCACATTTTGTTTTCCATCTTCTTAGACCGATGTCTTTCTATTGATGTACTTGGCCTACTCCTTATCTATTTTGAAACTTTGGTATTTCTTCCATCCTTGGTTTTTTTTTGCTATCACAAACTCCACCATTAGTCACCCATTGTTTACAATCTAACTGTTGTCCTTCCTTAATGGATTTCTTCTACCAACCAAGTACTATATATCCATGTTCATCCATCTTTTCTCTATCAACTCGCATACTCACATTCTTACTTCCACATACATGACTAAAAACAACATTCTTACCTCCATTCATTTGTGTAATAAATTTTTGTCCTGATTTCCTTTCATTCTTGGCTTCATGAATTGCCAACTCTTCCATTTTGTAGGCTCCTTTTCCTTTATCTGTAATGTCCTCCAATGCATCATGAAACTCTAAGGTAGCTTCAACTTCTTTATCATACTGGAAAATTTCAATACTTCTCTTATCTTCATTTGTAGGTACTTTGTAATGTACCCCAGCTTCCCCCTGTTGCATGATTCCTTCTTGGCATACTGTTGCAATTTTCCTCCACTCTTTCTCATCTTCATCTCCAATTACAGGTGCCTTTCTTGCCCCTTCTCTCATCATCTTCAAGACTTAGTTCTCAACCTTCTTACCTGTATTCACATTCTCAAACATGACATTAGAAAATGAATCATTAAGAGACCAAGATGTCTCATTAAGTGCCTCTTTTATGGAAACTTTCCTCTCCTCTTTCACTAGGAGATCGTTCTCATCCTTCATCTATCTCCTTGTCAAATTTTGGATTTTCAAAGTCCATTTTCTAAACTTTTTCATCTTCATTTCCTGCACACAAAACATCACTTGCAAACCTGTCATCACAAAAAGAACAATGGGACTTCACTTCACCCATTTTTTGTTTTTCTTTCTTATATGCATCTTTCTTTGTAAACCCATCTTCAAGGGCATCCATTCTTGCTTCTATTTTCTTCAACTCTTCATAGAGCCTTCTATTTTTTTCTTCTTCCCAATATTGTTCCATAGTTTCCCACACAACTGGCTTCTTCAAGACAATCTTCCTTCTCTTTGTCAAATACATCTTGCTCACTACTACAACATAATCTCTCACCTTCAACAACTACCCTCTACCAACAAGGACTCTGGAAGATGTACCTCTCAAAACCCACTCTCTCTTCATGGAGGAAGTTATACACCTTCTACCTAATTTATCTTTGTTGGAGGATAGAAGTTACAAACCCTTTTTCATGCCTGCAACAACAAATTCTCTCATACCTCTAACAAACAAACTCTTTCACAACTCTCTCTCTTTCAACTCTCTCATACCTCATTCTTCAAACATACTTCTCACCATCCCAGCGATCTTCTGGCTCTGATACCAAAATGATGACAATTGAAATTAAATCACACTCAATCAAACCATTCACAATCTCTAAAGACAACATGGAACATCAAGCATTGATCAAGTGAACAAAACATTTCCAACACATATAGCTCAATATTAAATGAAACCAAGATTGGATTAACAATTGTAGAGATTTTCCAAAGCTATGGTTAAACTTTTCACATTAAAATTTCCTCAGAGTACTTGGACATTATGCATCAAATGATTCTTCTTTCCTTCGATTCAAAAAAACAACAAACAATGTAATATGTTGGGACAGAGACACAACACTGCACGTTTCCATCACTATTAAATACTACAAACAGGGAAGTTGCATTGGTGAGAAGCAACACAACAAAAACCATTTACAAATCCATCAATTCAAAAAGAAATTGATTCTCCCAGTTAAACAACCTGCACACCTCTTCCACAAGCTGCCATGCCACTCAATCAAAGCCTCTAATCACTCCATTTAATCTCCAAAAGCTAATGCCTCTCATGTTGGACTTCCAACATCTGTCTTTTTTAGCTTTTCCAAGTCGTTCCACCGTTTATCTTGGCAGAGGACCTTCAAATCCTTTTGGGGTGATCCAGTTGCTACTTTCCACTCTTCCACGCAATAGCCTCTATCATGCTTCTCTCTTTGTCCTCGCGATAAAGTCTTCTTTTATCTATTTTCTATGCCCAAAATAGTCACTCCCTTATTCAACTATTTTTTCCCTTCTTGCACAGGTAGGGCACTCCCAAAAATGCATCAGTCCTTCCTCCTTTTTTTTGTTTTCAAGAACCGTTTTCTTTCTTGGTAGCGAGAACACACACAAGTCAAACCATCCTCTCCTCAACATTTTTGTAACTGCCATCTTACTGGCATCCAACAAGGAAGGAGATAATTTCTTGCCTCCACCTAGAGCCTGCTAGATGTCTCCTCTAAAAACTAAAGAGATCAAAAATTGATAACCTTAAGGAAAACCAAAAATTGAAGCAAAAACAAACCAAAAATTGTAAACTAGATCGATGCCCCTACATTAACATTCATCTAATATTTTACCCTCAACACCTTGAATTCTAAAAAATAGGGTTGGGACATAAATACCCTATGGCGAATGAATCCCATTTTGGCGAAAGTGTCCTCCTATTTCGTTTGGCTCCAAATTCAAATATGCTAGTGATGGCACTTTATTATTTGCATTCCAATGTCTAAAGTCATCTATCAAGATTCAATTTGTGGAAATTAGAATAAGTGCATATAAATACTTAGTTATTGCATCATTTGAAAGGTAAGTGAGAACAAGCGAGAAGTGAACATTAAGAACAAGAATTATTGTCAAGAACAAAATTTTAGAGCTTTATTGTAGTAATTCAAGATCTAAACATCATGTCAAATCCTATGTGAGTTTATGCATGTTCATATTATCATATTTTTTGTGAAGGATAAGCCTTTGTAGGTCTCCAAACAATTCAAGAAAATCAAGCAAGTGAGATCCAAGACCTTAAGGAGATGTGCATGACTTCAGTCCTTCAAGGAATCCATTGAAGGGTGATGAGTTGCAACACTTTGTGGATTCATCATTCCTTCCTATCATTTATCTTTTCTATCATTGGCATTGCCATTGTGGAAGTGGAAACACTAACACAGGGTTTGACTGAGGCAAGCTCCTAAATGGCACAACCCTTCCTCTCTCTTTGAATGTGCAAGTTTTAGGTTTGAAGGATATTGAAGGAAGTTTTAAGATCAATTATCCATTGTTGCATTCAAAACCTTACACCTTGACAAGCCATGAAATCTCATCTATAGGAATATTCGATAATGATCCGACAAATTTGTAGGCAGAATCGGAAAGCTCTGATCCGACACTAGAGGACTACAAAAATAAATCTAGAATATTCCTACAAGGACATAGATTCCTTGTGGAGAATTAGTCCTCCTATTCAAGCCAACTCCAAATTTATAAGATAGGTGCACAAAACTCTATCTTTCTTAAAAATCTACTGGTGAATTTCTATTATAGCTTCTCAATTGTCAAAAACTTATATATTTAAATTAGGGCACATAGTCTAATTAGGTTAATCAAGGAAAATCAATTCCAATCAATTTAAGTCTCAAAAAGGATCAGATCTAGGCTTGATTGACTCACCTTTATGGTTGAAATTCAATCTAGTCACCCTATTGATTTGCATCTTAATGATTCTATAGAAAAGGAAAATTGATCCTAGGTTTTTTGCATTAGACTTAGGGTTCACCTTTTTCTATATGTTTCATTTTGGTGAATGTAATGTGTAAATACATTTTGAAATTAAACTCTAGATCTAGGGTTTTCTATTGCCTTGTAGTTGTTTTGTATTATTCATTTAGGTTTCACTTTTGTATCATAAAAGATAAAAATTCAAAAAAATGCATATCATATTGTATCATAGGTTATAATAGGATTAGTTTCAGTCATTTAGGTCATATCTATATTCAAATTGCATTAATTATATCATTTAAAACTAAAATCATTCATTGAATCCATTTAGGCATCCTTCATATAACTCAAAAAAGTGAAAAATTGCATTATTTTGTTTCAAAATTGCA